>JAOTQM010000604.1:55000-142500 GCA_026939265.1 Oreonectes daqikongensis | reverse complement strand
CTGTTCTGGTATTTAAAACTGTGAAAAGCATTTGTAAATCAGGTCATTTTGTCAATGAAATGAGATGATTTTATATTTAAAAAGACAAATTACTGTAGAATGATCTCATTACCTCAACCATTTAAAACTGAAAGAATCATCATTATCTCATGACATAAATACTGTTTTTGTGTGTAGTATAGGTTTATTTTGATGAATTCAGATATCAATTTCCAAGATGGTGAGTGTGGTGACTGTTTCAGACCACAGACACACTGGAGAAAACAGATCTGCCTTTAGGGAAAAGCGTAAACATGATTCTCTGTGAAAAACGTCTGGACTGATTTTGAGCATCACAATGCAGAGAAAACTAAACATAAAGCACATCAGCATTCAAAACACAGCAGACTCTTCATCTCTACAGTCCAGTCTTTGTGTTTGTGACATTGATGGTGAAATATGACTCTCGCACAACCAAACTTATAGATCCGTTCATTAAAAGTAATGGAGTGAGTTCCAGCGATATTTGACATGTCATATTTAAAGTGGTTGTTTCTGTCACTTCAGAATAAAACTGAAATATCTCATGATGACCTTGTCAGAGTTTTGGCATGTTGTGAAAACACATTTATTCTGATGTATGGGGAGAGGTAGAAACTTTTAGATGTTATCGCCTGACGCATAGATATCAATTTAAACAAAGCTGGTGAGATTTTAATCATAAGGAAAAAGTCCCAACGTTTTTCCAAGGTTCTGCTGAGAAGTTTAAGATGGAGCAGCGCTTATTCAGTTTCAACAGCATTAACACATATAAGTTAGTAAACCTACAACTGGTTTTCTTACTGTTGTGTCTCTGTACATAAAAGAACAGAACTTTCAGAAGTTTTTTTTCACAACATACAAAAAACAAGTTTGTTCATATACCCACATGAAAAAATACTGTAGTATACTGTACTTTAGTATTTACTATAGTAAACCGTGGGATAATTCTGTGAAACTGCAGTGTTTTTCTAAACCTTATCATAGTATATATTAAAATAGGTTTAATATCCATATCCAGTTTATCCACATACTTCAGAATCAGTAATTTACTACAGTACCTACATGAAAAATACTGTACTATACTTGAGTATTTACTAAAGTATACTGTACTGTAAATGACTATAGTAAACTGTAGTAAAATTCCTAGACACTAGCGTTTTTGAACATTACCATAGTAAAAAATAAAGTATACTACACTAGTCACTACAAAGTCACTATAATATACTACAGTGTACTACAATTCAATACAGTTTACTATAGTAAATAATAAAGTTTACTACAGTATTGTACATGTGGGTAAAATAAAGTCAGTGCTCTTTAATGACTCTTAACTGTCAGTCAAATGGAGGTGAACATCGGCCTCCTGTCACGACCTCACGGCGAGCGAGCGGCTCTCAGTTCTCTCCTCCGCAGTGCGTTTCTCTCTCCGGCGAAGGTCAAACAAATTAGGCCAGTCAGAAACTCTGGCCCACATCCAGACTCTCTGAAGGCCTTTAAATGAGTCACATCAGGGTTTTAACGCACCTCTCCACATAAGAGTCATGAACCGCTCCGATCTCCACATGACACGCTGTTGTCTTTCAATGCACTTTGATCACACCACACACACGTTTGAATATTTCCACACTCTTGTTTCCTAAAATAGTATGATCGATAGATGCACAGCCAGGCAGGTGGATAATCTCTTTCCCAAACTGAACACAGAGATCAAAATGATCCAGATCTAGGCCACTACCCCAGAAAAGATCCGGCACTGCTGCACCATCTCCATATAAACCCGCCGTACATCGCATACAAATCTGTTCCAGTTCGGCACAAATAAATAGTCAGAACTGTGTAATGTTGAACAAAATCAACAAAACTCGAATTAATCCATGAAAGATGTATTCTTTCTTAGATGATAGATAAGAAAAACAGCACATGTACAAAAATAACAGAATATAGCTGACGTCATCAAAGCACGTTCATGATACTGTTGAAATCTCTTCTGAAACTCAAGAGATAAACCAACAAAAGTCTCCATTTGAGCTCAGTTTAATCTCATGTCTGTCTGAGGCTATTACACAGAACTCATGTGCTCGGGGGAATTTCAATGCAGAAGTGTGATGGTGTCTGTACTGAGAAATAAAATCAGCATGTAATCCGTGACTAAACTCTTTTAGACTAAAATAGGATCAAAAATGATTTCCTAAAGAACTGATCTGAAAACAGCTTCTGTTCTCAATACTCATTGGCAAACCATTACAATGAAACGACTAACACTGCTCTCAGATCAGCAACAAAGGGCCAAACATCAGCTCTAAGACTTTCATGACAGATCGCCAGGAGGGGGCGACAGAGCAGAACAATTCATCATACAACACATCTCTCTCTCTCTCTCTCTCTCTCTCTCTCTCTCTCTCTCTCTCTCTCTCTCTCTCTCTCTCTCTCTCTCTCTCTCTCTCTCTCTCTCTTCTCTCTCTCTCTCTCTCTCTCTCTCACACTCTCTCAATTTCAATTTAAGTGTGCTTTATTGGCATGAGAAAATTGTACATTGTATTGCCAAAGCATTTGCAGCTGGACTGCATACAGATCTCAATCAATATAGTGCAAATATATATACAAAGAGAAAGAAAGTAATAATAATAGTATAAAATAAAACGTGTAATGTATGTAGTGCAAACTTATTATTAATAATATATCAATTATATATGAATTAGTAATATATAAAATAAAAAAATAAAGTAGTTTAAAGCAAAATGTACATTCAAGTCTCTCTTTCTCTCTTTTTCTCTCATGACAGCAATGTGCACCTTTGATCATTTGCTAATGAGGAAACATAGACGTGAATTCTAAATCTGTATGTGAAACAACTCTTCATGCTAAAATAGTTTTAAATATTTTATATTGTTAATTAACCTCACGTATGCTTAGAATGAGCAAGACAAAAACAAACTTATGCATTTATACTGTACTGTTTATCATAATCTCTAGTGATGAATTATGCATGAAATGAGAACAACTGAAAGTGGTTTTAATGAAGTGTATTATATTGTTCATCTGGAGATAAATCCCTCATTAATCATGAAGCTCTGATGTGAACGTTATTATGTTACTTAACTTTTCTCATTAGTTATTATTAGGTTTTTGTGGGTACGTTTCATCCATCAAGGTCTCTCTTTTATCGATCTGCTTTACAGTAGTTTAGTTTGAAAGGCTTTAGTTGCGTATTTTACCAGTCAAGCAGTAACGTGTTTCTCTGTCACTGATGATACGCATAGACATATATAATACCTAGACGCATGAACATATATAATACCTAGATGCATGAACATATATAATACCTAGACGCATGGACATATATAATACCTAGACGCATGAACATATATAATATCTAGACGCATGGACATATATAATACCTAGACGCATGGACATATATAGTACCTAGACGCATGGACATATATAATACCTAGACGCATGAACATATATAATATCTAGACGCATGAACATATATAATACCTAGACGCATGAACATATATAATACCTAGATGCATGGACATATATAATACCTAGACGCATGGACATATATAATACCTAGACGCATGGACATATATAATACCTAGATGCATGAACATATATAATACCTAGACGCATGGACATATATAATACCTAGACGCATGGACATATATAATACCTAGACGCATGAACATATATAATATCTAGACGCATGGACATATATAGTACCTAGACGCATGGACATATATAATACCTAGATGTATGGACATATATAGACGCATGGACATATATAATACCTAGATGCATGGACATATATAGTACCTAGATGCATGGACATATATAATATCTAGACGCATGGACATATATAATACCTAGACGCATGGACATATATAATATCTAGACGCATGGATATATGTAATACCTAGACGCATGGACATATATAGTACCTAGACGCATGGACATATATAGAATGGACATATATAGAATACCTAGACGCATGAACATATATAATACCTAGATGCATGGACATATATAATACCTAGATGTATGGACATATATAGACGCATGGACATATATAGTACCTAGATGCATGGACATATATAATATCTAGACGCATGGATATATATAATACCTAGACGCATGGACATATATAGTACCTAGACGCATGGACATATATAGAATGGACATATATAGAATACCTAGACGCATGAACATATATAATACCTAGATGCATGGACATATATAATACCTAGACGCATGGACATATATAATACCTAGACGCATGGACATATATAATACCTAGACGCATGGACATATATAATACCTAGATGCATGGACATATATAGTACCTAGACGCATGGCCATATATAGAATGGACATATATAGAATACCTAGACGCATGGACATATATAATACCTAGATGCATGGACATATATAATACCTAGATGTATGGACATATATAGACGCATGGACATATATAATACCTAGACGCATGGACATATATAATACCTAGATGCATGGACATATATAGTACCTAGATGCATGGACATATATAGTACCTAGATGCATGGACATATAAAATACCTAGATGCATAGACATATAGAATACCTAGAAACATGGACATAATACCTAGACGCCTCACTGTCCACTGGATCGCACGTCAACACCGCCACCATATTGGTCCGGGCACAAGCCCACCAACAGAATCAAAGCTGATAATATAATAAAATCAACAAAGCTTTGACACAATTACACAAACATACACATACATTTACATACAATTACATACCGCCAATAAAAATTACTAACATGAGCTATGGTATCACCATGGTGAATCTTACAAAACATTTTAAAAAGCACAGTTCACCTCAAAAACCAATAAAAAGTATATATATTATATTTTGTATAAAATAAAATATTTAACCACCATTTAAATTTTTACTGCCATTAGGCAACCATCCCTCTATGTAGTAAAATAATTTTCATTTAAATCATAATAAATTAAACAAGCATAATTTAAAACTAGGCTATATAAACTATAAAATGTATTTTTTATTTTCAGTATATAGCTAATGGGGGGATTATGGTCCTAAAAACAGCTTAATTTTTTTTTTCTTCTTATTTTATATTAAATTTAATAGTGTAATATATTATTAATTTTTCTATAATTCGATACCACCTGCTACTATTACTACACAATGTTTTTACCACATCACCTTTTTGTAGAGATAAGTATTCTCTCTCTCTCTCTCTCTCTCTCTCTCTCTCACTCACACACACACACACACACACACACACACAAACTGTGTAATTCAGCAGCATGCGCTTGAGCTCAGTTTGTCTTTGTCAGAGTCTGTAGTGAAGAGCTGTGTGTGTGTGTGTGTGTGTGTGTGTGTGTGTGTGTGTGTGTGTGTGTGTGTGTGTGTGTGTGTGTGTGTGTGTAAGCCCGAGGCGCTGTGGCCCACAGTTATCCAGCCGAGCGTTTCTTCACATTCACACCTGATTCTACAGCACTACTTACTTACACTAACTGCTGGAATGCATATTTCATATATTTACATATGAATAAAACATAATTTATATCACACACACACACTTTCCTATTCTAACATACAGCTGAGGGCTAAATGCTGCCAGTGTCTGCAATGATTTTCTATAAGAAATAAAAACTTTCAGTGAGTTTGCGTGACATAATCGTAATGACATCATCAAGAGGAGACAACTTTTAGCCAATAGGAATCAAGAGAACTGTCTGAAACTAAAACTGCTATGGTGTGCCAAAATAACATTAGTGACCTTAGAAAGTGTAGCCTCTTTTTTTTTTTACAGACATTACCCAAAAAGATATTCTTTTATTGTTAGTGGATGGCATAGTATTAACACAAGGTTCTCAAAGACATTTACATTATTTCCAAGACAAATGAATATTAACCAATTTACCCGTAAATTCACATCAAATCATTGTGATGGAGTCAAGTTCATAGACAAGTTCACTTATGTGAGATCTATCAAATGAGATGTTTTCATTTTCTTTAATTCTGTAAATTGTTTCTATTCTCTCCACTTCACGAGCACATTTAGCTAAAAACCGCACCGTTTATGGAAATCACCCGTTTATTCCCTTGGGACGTTCTGTGAAGCGTGCCTGACCGAGCGAATGTAACCCGAGGGGGGCGGAGCTTGGCAAAGGGTCAATTTCCTAAAACAAAATTGCTTTCCTGCTTTCTAACACACACACACCTCTTCCATCTGATGTAGTCAGCATGTTATAACATCTCTCAGCCTGAAGGCATTAAATCCAGCAGCCCAGCACCTCACGAAACATGACATTTACTGTCACAAACATCTCAAACTCTACTGCAGCTTCACCATCACAAAGCAAACAGACAGGCCGGAGCGCCGCTGAAACGTGACCTCCACTAAACACAATAACACATCCATTAAAATACTAAACAAACATACAACATGAACAAATGGATGCATCTGAGCATCTGAATCTGGCCAGAGAGAAAGGAATTGCTTTTCTGCATTGTGCAGTCAAGAGTTTATGAAGCGGTTACATGGAGAGTGATGGATGTGACAGATGAGATGTTGTTAAATCAAAGCTACATCTGAGTTAAAAGAGAAAGAAAGGGATGGATAGAGAGAAGAGAGAACATGATACAACCGCACCTGCACTACGCAGCTTATAATGCAGCTGGACAAAAAACCCCGAAGTGTTAAAACAACGTTTTTTCTCAACAGATTAATCAAAGCCATCATCGGTCATTCAATACAGAACCTGTGGTCAACCAATTGGACTTTTTTACCATCTAGACAGTTTATTATAACAAAAAATAATATTATAATAAAATGCATTGTTTGAAAACACTATAAAGTACATCGTGAAACTGATTCAAGAGGCCCTTATAAAAATTGTGTAGTTTTACCATGGTAACTATAGTTGAACTATCTTATTTAGTAAAACCACAGTATCCATGAATTTACTATGGTCTCACTACAGTAGCTATAGTTTAACCATGGTATTTTGCAGTAACACTAAAATACAAATAGTAATCAATATGGTTAAAAAAAATCATGATTACTACACTTTTACTTTAATAAAAACATGGTAAATTGGCTGGGAAGATGAGATTACACTGGTGGATCTCAACCTGACATATCAGTCGATCACTTATATTCATTCACATATTGTCTCAAATCTTTTACCTTTTAATCTTTTACTATTCTTGAATGTTTGCCACTCTTGCTGTTCATTTCTTCAAGACCCATTTGATGCAACTCATCCCGCTGCGGTTTACATGAAAACAGCATAAAACAAGAAATAAAAGAAAACAAATATAATGATAATTGACGGTCATCCCGACCCACCGGGACAACCTCACTCACGCTTTAGCCATTTCAGCAAGACACGATTACAGCAGACAGAGGCCATCCAATTTCATGAGCCATCTAACAGATATCCACCTTTAATACATACGACACCCCGGAGAGAGAGAGAGAGAGAGAGAGAGAGAGAGAGAGAGAGAGAGAGAATGTGTTTACATCACTTCACATCCCACAAATAAACCAAATCTGCACCGCACAAACCGTCACGTGATGATGAGACGTTCAATAATAGCGCATTACCAGTCTGTTGAGTTATGAGTCTTAATACTGCGTCATTATTACTCAAGCCCCATCCATTACTTTAAAACATAAAAATGGACAACGTGTTCCTCCTCCGGTGTTACAGGCCCCTGTACGGCAGTACCGCGGTAAGATTTATTACACTAAAGGGGAAAGTGTTTCTCCTCATTGTATAAACTCCTGATAGAGGCGCGTGTGCGTGAGCGTGTGTCCAATGCGGCGATGCCTCCTCTGCTTCACCTCTGAGGTCTAGCCTGCATCTAAACCACCGGCGTTAATATCTGGAGCTCTCCAGGCCCAGGACGCCATCCATCTTCCGTTCCTCTCTCTCTCTCTCTCCATCTGACTTATTCACCTGCGTGCCAGAACAATCAATGAGATTACCACTTCAATTGCCTTCTGCTGTTCTCAGGCCTGCTGGGATTGTCTTTGAGCCCTGCCAACATACTGGTGTGTGTGTGTGTGTGTGTGTGTGTGTGTGTGTGTGTGTCCCAAATAAACACACAAGAATGAAGAGAACGCACAACGCTTGACTTTTGTCACTGACCTCAGCGCTGTTCATTTGACCTGCCAACACGTTCAAGAATAAAGACTGAAAATCAAAATGTTGCACTTCAGAGGAAAGAAACCCATCAAGCTAATGAAGTTTAGAAGATGCGGTTTCCTTTGACAGCAGACGGGACGGGTAATTCTGCGTCTGCTGGGGGCGAAACGGCTTCATCAGCAAAAAGATTCAACAATCAGCAAATCCACAGCCGGACTAATAAGCTCTCATCCATCTAAACGCTGGTTCAGTAGTACTCCTCATCCTAAATAATTCATCAGCGCAAATCTCTAGTATTACAATGCACACTGCATATATATATATACATTTATAAACCATGTCTGGACATAAGAAAATTTTAAAGTACAAAACAAATACTGTAAAACTCATCAGCATCTTTTTCATCCCATCTGCATATTCACAAGAATTTTAAGTTGGACTTACAAGTTCACTTCTGCGCACATTGGCCACTATTATGTAATGTGATACTGCAGCACCAGGACGCGTCTTCTCTCCTGCGCGCGGAGAAAGTTGCTCTCTGTTACACGCCTTTCTCCAAAAACCTTCTCTTTTCATCACTACCTTATCACACTTACACTCCTGTCTGTCTCACAAAGCTTCAAGTGTGAAATTACATGACAAACACTGCAAGAGAGAGGTACTGTACTTACCTCAGTACGGCGCGTATCCTCACTGGAGATGTACTGCACCAAGAGGAGGGTACTGCTGGGGGGGTGGAGGGATGGGTGCAGGAGAATCAAACTTCGCAGGGAGGCACTTGGAGAGCTTGAGGAGAAAAAAGAAAAGTGACAGGACTTTGGTTTATCCTCTACTGGTTTTGTTGGGAATGTCGGATCTGGACATCCCGTGCTCGCGCACGCACACACGCACACAATAGCTCGGATCGGGACGGATGCGGTGGAGATGCTCTCATGCGCGCACACACATTTCCCAGCATCACACCCTGCAATCGTCTCTCAGCATCACTCGGTGTTTCACTGCTGTATTTCCCGGCACTGAGACGCCATTGGCTGAATCGCGGCTCAATAAAACGCCTCTCGTTTTTGACTGGATGAGGGAGAGATTTTTTTTCACGGCACACTGTAAAAACCCATCCCACCCCTCCTCTTTAAACAAAACCAACACTGCTGTAAGGAGAATGCTGAGCTTGGAAAACCGGAGCGAAATAGGATGAAGCGATCAGGACGCGAGAGGGCGGGGTCAGCAATGAACGCAAGAAGCGCGAGAAACGCTGAGGATAACGCTTTGCGTTTGCGCTATTTTTGTTTGATTTGTTGGACTAACATGCGTCAGATTGGCGTCTTGCATGTTTTGAGACGCGCGCGTTTAGCAGCACTTTCTATTCCCCGCACACCCGGCACAGCCTGCTGGCGTCGGGACGTCCGGTTCTTTTTATCGAGACAATTCGGCTCAGTGAATCAAACAAATCGATTCACCGATTCTTTAACGAGTCATAATTCAAACACTGACGCGTTGTGTTTAGTAAAACGGGTGAATGAATATTTGTTTGCTCGTGTCAAAATTGGATTGTCTATCAAAGATTTGGGAAACAGTTTGAACGAAAGAACAGGTTAAAAAGACTGATTCGAATCGGACAAATTACCTTTTAAACTAGTTTTTCTTCCAAACAAACTTCTTCCAGTCGAGGCTTTTGATTCGAATCATTAAAAAAGGATTCAAGTAATCGATTAATATGCAAATCAGACGTCATTGCGTTCCATATGTTGCGTAGAAAACGAACTAGCCTATTATTTTATTATTATTTTATTATGGTTTAATTATTTATTAAAAATAACCATGTTTTTTTGTACTGATATTTTAGTTTAACTGTAGTAAGACCATGGTAAATTTTCTGAAGGTTCCTGTGTGTTTTGGGTCATCTGTGAGAGTGACACAGACACAGTGTTTGGTCTGTGGTCAGACTTCAGCTCACTGTGTGCACCAGCAGCACGTATCTTAATGTGCTTTATGTAAATTATTAAATAGTGATGGGACGCAGTGTTGAACTCTCTGTCTCCTCACACACACATTCATAATAACATCATAAGATTCAGTCCCGTCACTGTCTAATAAACTCTTCATGGTGTTGTTTCTACACTGATGTTCTTCAGAAGATATCTGCTGGTGTCCGGTGCCCGAATGACGTCACTCCACCCGCTCAAACCCGCTGCCTCAGGAGCTTCTGTTTTGAGAAAGTCAAAGGAGAAGAATAGAAAGTGACTCAATGATTCGATTAGATTCATTTATATGGAGGCAGTAGGCGAGTGTTCCGGCGGTGGCAGATGTCCAAGTGTTTGTGTGTCTGCAGAGCCAATGCAGCTTTTGGCATCTGACCGGGAAAACACAGACTCCGTGATACGGCAAGATTTCTTCAGATGCGGCACCATGTTAATATATAGTGGAGTCCCGGAGGAAAGATGCAAACTGTTTTAATCTCCAGCATTTAATACTGTTGCTTTGACAGAGACAGTGTAAGCTACTGCTATACAAACTGAGAAAACAGCTTTTTGTTAAATCCATAACCCCAAAGCAAAATGTCACATCTTTAACAGCTTCCCAATACAAATGATTTAAGTAATAAATATCTTAAAACATCTACCAGCAACCACCAGGATTCACCATAACAATTGCTTAGCAACCCATTTATACCTTCAAAAGTCTATTTCTCTTCAAGAAATGACAAAAGGCACATACAGTAGTGGCCAAAAGTGAACATTTGTATAATATTAGCTTTTAATGATCCCTTAGGTCCATTAAAATATAAGAGGCATGATACAAAAACCTTTATTCTTTATTATTAATTTAATTCAATTTCAAACATAATTCGTTTGCGGGTTGGATGACATATTAATATTTTGTTTATTTTCTTTTGTTTTTGAAGTCATTCTCCTGACTCTTGACTCAAATAGAATTGTTGTGTCATTTTATTGCCAAAGCTTATTCAATTCTTCTCAAAACTGAACTTTAGTTTACAATTAAAGCACAACTACACAACAATCATGTATAATTTTTAATACATCTTTAATAATATATTTGAATAAAGTTTAAACAACATCACTAATGTGGCTGTATGTTCCTGAAATACATTCATGTGTGTGTTGTGATGTTATTCAGTTCAGTTGTATGTTTTGTGGAGTCTTTATGGCATTAATGTCATTGACACAGACAACACCGGCATCATCTGTTTGTCCAGCTGCCTTGACACAATGCTGAAATAACCCTAATACAATAAAGCCTGATGCTTTATCATTGGTCTTGTGTTTAAAACGCTGTGTGTTATCAGATTACAGCATTGCTTTGAAAACCATACGTGCATCTGCAGATTTATGCATTTATATGTTATAGTTTAGACAATGGCTGCAAAATGACATCAAAATATGATTATAATTCCTTTAACATTATAGAACAGAGGCTAAACTGAGACTTCAAATGTCATGTTGAACATGGAATAATACAACAAGTTTCACAGTGTATAAAAGATTTACAAAGATTTAAGAATTTGCTAAGAATAAAATAAAATTCCACTGGATAACATGAAAATCCTTTTTTTTCGGAATTTAAGTGTTTCTTGTCAATGCTTTTATTCGTAGAGGTTTCTGAATTCATTCCTATGAATCCAGTAGGATTTTGTCTTGCTGTGTCAGATTCTATTTTTCATGAATCCTGGAGAAAAGTTATACGTTCAGTTAAGTGCTTGTGTGGGTTCTGATATATTGCAATATTGTTTATAATATTGTTTTCAGAGGTGTCATGATACATATGCAAAGCAGAAACTGTCAATAAAATATGTTAGCTGTCAGGAGTAGATGAGAAATACATCACACCAGTTAAATCTTCTATAATGATTTTGTTAACAGTAGAGAAAAAAATAAGTATAATTTATACATAGTTTATATAAAACATGTATAGCATGTGTTTTCTCAGTTTTTAGTGTAAAACACAGTAATGGTGCTTCCCCCTACTGGTCAGATCTCAGTTTTACTCTCGCTTTCACTTAACAGACTGCAGTGTCACCTCACGACTCCGTCTTCAATTGTTGTGTTTGGCAAATTAATTCATGATGCTGGCCAACGATAAAGAACAACATGCATAGCAAATAGTCCACAGGAAGTCTTTGCACTCATGTAGAGATGTTTATCATTCTGTTCTGTGTGTACGGTTATACTTATGAGAGCTATTTACAAAAACATGTCCCAACACTGACACATATTTATTATTTTCATCATACATTGTCCAAATCATGTTGGACTTTGAATTCTGAAGATGAAAAGAAGCCAATTGCTTACCAGGTCATACATAATACTGGATTATAACCAGATTAAAACCAATTACACAATGTTTTTAAATTACAAGTACATCCACAATGTTAAAGTGAAGTAAACCACAGAATATTTTGGGTTTAAAAAATGACATGACTTCATCTCAGTGAAAGACTGAAGTTTAATATAACACACACCGGATGGTCCTGTCGGTTTCGTGGGACTTCATCCGAGATACATTCAGGGACGGATCTATACGTCCATACACAGACAGACAGTTGCTGATGTAAATGTCTGTTTTATATAAGCGCTCTCTCACAAGAGTCCCTAAAAACATTAAATAGGAAAAGGAGGAAAATGTCTCTGTTTATATATATTTTTATTTTATATGTACAGTTCGTGTATTTTCTCATCAGCAGAAGGCATCTTCACGATCCTGTTATAGAAATAAAGAGTAAAATAAGTCAAGAACTGATGCCATCGATATACTACACTATACTACAATTTACTATAGTAAATCCTAAATAATAAAATATATGCGTTTGTGTTTATTGGCTGTTTATTCTCTCCAGACGCAGCTCATGCAATGTGATTTTACAGCTGAAAGTATTCGTTTT
Source organism: Oreonectes daqikongensis (assembly GCA_026939265.1). Classification (NCBI taxonomy): domain Eukaryota; kingdom Metazoa; phylum Chordata; class Actinopteri; order Cypriniformes; family Nemacheilidae; genus Oreonectes; species Oreonectes daqikongensis. The sequence continues at coordinate 129,414 of JAOTQM010000604.1, read as the reverse complement.
CTACAAGATGAAATGAAACAAATTCTTGAGAGTTTTCCGTTTGTTCTCACCTCAGGACAGGATTCCACATTCTGCCGTTTCTAACTTGGGACTAGAGCAAATGAAACAAGAAACAGGTGTCAGTACGGCCTGAAATAGTTTCAACACCCAACGTCCAAGCGGCAGAGTGAACTTTAGAAACACAACCTCAGTTTTCTGCTTTTATCTCCACAACACACACAAATACAGACAACATTTAAGTTTAACACCACTGAGAAATGCTACAAAATCTATGTAATAGCTGCTCTTTTATTAGAAGAGTGAACTTCACTTTTTAACCCCTCAGTGTAATGTTTTAGATCTGGTAAATGTGCGGTAGAGTCTAGCGTGTACCGCGGTACAGGGTCAGGGGGTGTAATTCGGTCTCAGACTCTTAACAGGTTTAATTTATGAGGACTTGCAGCTCGGACGCTTCCAGCAGAGGCCACGGACTCCCAGTTTAGTGGCCGCCATGTAAGGACACGACTCGAGGAAGACAGATGTCATGTCAAGACCCAAATAGAAGAAGAACTAAATACATTTTTAGGATCTTAACATCTTGTTCTTCAGGGTATCACTTATTTGTGCATTTAATTCAATACGTGACAAGATACCTTAACATTATCAAAACGATATTCTTTCTACACACTTGAAATAATAAAAATAAACATTTCTCTTATAAAATAAATTTGATGTAATAAAGAGATTTTCTAACTTTGTCTCTTAAGTCATTCTCTTACTGTCTTGAGGCTCTTGGACTGAAAGCACAATCCTATTAAACCTGTAGTGTGAAACAGACTTTAAATCTAACAGCGACATGATGTCATGATGACCTGTGAAATATACTTTATACTGTGCAAACTGAAATAGCAAGAATATATCAAGCATCAGTATTACTTCATTACCTGTATGAATGTGTGACTGTCTTATTTCTTATCAGCGTCAGCGATCACAGGCTCTGTTGACAAAACCAAAGCAGAACGTGACATTCACACGACACGACTGTAAAAACAAACATGTGAGTTAACATGACAGTGACGGTCTTCTTCTATCACACGTGTTTAAAGGCAGGACATCACTTTCAATGACAATAGTTGTAAGTGATAATCTGACATACAGAAACTTTAGATCAGTAAAGCGTTTGTCTTAACACATCTCAGGATGGATTACACTGATGTTATAGAAACTTGCATGTCTCACTGTAAATGTGTCAATTATATACATGACAAATGCTTCTTACAAGGCTGTTTATAACACGATCGACTTTTCTGACAATATTCCAAACAAAAGCTCTACGATGTTGACGTCTCAATACAAAACGTCATGACAGTGAAGTCAAGGGAAAAGAGTAAGAATGAGTCACTCATAAAATCAGATGTGACTTACGTTTGACCTCCAGCTTGCAGGTGACCAGAGCTTCTCCGTGCTCATTTCTGGCCCTGCAGGTGTAGACGCCGCCGTCGAAGTTTCCGGGCTTGCGGATCTCGAGGGAGCAGATGCCCTGGTTGTTGAGTTGCCTGAATTTAGGGTCGTCACCAATAACCATCTGATTCTTCATCCACTCGACCCTCGGCTGTGAACACAGAACACATTACAGTAAATCACATTTCCATTCAGTGCCAGAGTCACGGCCTCCACATATCGCTGTCTGGACATCCATCCAGGTCCAGTGATGTGGGAATGTCACTAATCTGGACTCAGTAGGAGGCTCAGTATATCTGGTGCTGGATTTCTCGACCCTTTGACGAATCAACTGTTGATTATGGGATAGACTTCACTGAAGAATACCTATCAGCACCTTCTAGACACATGACTCAACAGTCCATAAGAGCAGAAATAATGACTGTACTGCATTCAATATACACAAACGTCAGGATTCAGAGGAGAGTTATTGCTCAGATGTTGCTCTTTCATCGCTCTCAGCGTATTTTATTCATTTGTTTAAATTAGACAATTGGATGTGCCAAAATATGGAGGTGAAAATGAATGTAGACGATTTGAGTAAATTTGATGAGAAATGTTATTGAGATCTTCAATTGCAGACGAGCCAAATCTGAGCTCAGTTTGAGACATTGTTGACATCTCTTCTCACAGAGACTGGTTCTCACAAGAGAAATATCTGAGACACTTTACATTTGATCTCAATTAAATCTCATTGACGTCTAGGAAGAGATCTGTGATTTGTCTTTCTTACGGGCTGATGATATTCTGATGGTTTTAAATAATCCGACAACAATTTTGTGATTCTTCCTAAGGTTCCTCCTCGAGCTGTCCACAGAGACTTTCTGCCACACAAAAGGTCCTCCAGAAAGGAATTGTTCTTTATAGGACTAAAAGGTTCTTTGGGAAGCATAAATCCTCAAAGGCATGTTGGTGATGAAGTCTTCCTTCACATACCTTAGGGAATCCCCTGACGGAGCAGAGCAGTTTGGTGTTGTAACCGACGGTGGTGCTGTGGTCTGCCAGCGGGGTGGTGAATTTAGGAGCCTGGCTGAAGTCATGTTCTTTATACTCTGGAGGTTTATATTCAATACCTGAGCCAGAAGAAATGAGAAACACTATAAATATAAAACTATATCATCTAACTAACTTACAATGACATAAGATCAGGTATAAAAAATCCGGCACATGCCACTCAGATCTGCGATTCACGAAATTCATACAATGTAGTTCAATCTGCTTGATTATAATTTATACTATTGATATATTTAGAAAAATAGAAGTGAATTCATGTGAGATCTGTTGACTTTGTTTTTTTATTATGAAAGATCATATTTTTGGTTTGTGTGCATTAAGTTCCAAATGAAAAGAAATCCAGTCAAATAACAAATTTGTACTATTATTATTATTATTATTATATAAATCATGTTCATATGTGTAAATATGATGGCATGAAATCCGTACCTGTCTTCTGGATTGTGGCCGAGCCTTTCGTAACAGTGGCATCTTCACTTCTTCCACATTTGTTCTCAGTGAAGACTCTGAAGATGTAAGTGTTGCCCATGATGAGATCCGAGATGGTGGCGTTCATTCTGTGATAATGTTCCAGAACTGTGAACCAGTCCTGCGGAGAGACGACAACACAAACACTTCATCACATCCTCGGATCATGTTTGATGTGTAACTGCTGGTTTTGTACCCCTGTCTTTTTGTCGGCCTTCTGGATGGTGTATCCGGTGATGGTTGTGTTGCCGTTATCCTTGGGCTCCGTCCATTCCAGGGCCACGTTGAAACCCCAGGTGTCCACAATCTTGATGCTGGCAGGAGGTCCAGGCAACTCTGGTAAACGGAGACACGCGTTGAATAACTGATGGAAGATTGAATGGACGAGTCTGTGAACGAAACACTTACCGACGATCTGCAGGGTTAACTGAGCTTTATCCTCAAAACTGTCCACTTTAACACACATCTCATACACGCCGGAGTCAACTCGCTCGGACGCGCGGATGAAAAAGATGCTGTCCTTGTCGCTGTTGCGGATGTTCACCTTTTTGGTGTCGATAGGCTGACCGTCCTTTGTCCATGAGACCACGGGTTGTGGTTTACCCTACAGTTGAGAAAATACACATCAACAAATAAATACTGTATAGCAACAATCTAAAACATGCTGGGTTTAAATAAATTAACCCCCAAGAATATCTATGTTGATTCAACCCAGCATTGGTTAAGTTTTGGGTTTGACCCTTTTTGACTCAACGCTGGGTTGAAATAACACAGACTAAATTTAGCGTGAACAAGGAAGTAATTTGTCAATGAAATGTCATATTTCACATTAGAACAACACAATAAATCATAATTTTAGAAATAATGTCATAATGTATCTCTTAATTTTATGTAAATATTTATATGAAACACTTTAAGTTTGTTCAGTTTCATGAACAGATGACATACACTGTAGGGAATAACAAGATTAATCTTCTCTCCGACGTTCTTCACGTAACGCTGTCTCAGGAAACGTGGCAGACGGATTTTGGGGCGATCTGTAGAATGAAACGATAGATGACATAATATACATGCTTTGACATTTCATTCATCATGAAAGGTTCATTGATGTATTTATTTGAATGGGTGTTTGGGTGTCAAAGCATTATCAAGATGATAAATATTCACTGAAGAGTTCTCAAAGCTTCATGTGATCCCAGCTTTCTATTTGAGAGGCGCCGAGCGAGAGCGAACTGAAATTTCATCCACCGCTCTGACTAACACCACATTTAACTCCCTGATGCTCGAAACACTTTACAGGAAAACTTCAGAATCCAAGATTTCCAAGACTAGTGCTCAGAAATGCACTTTATTACGGATGAAGACAAATAAAATATAATAGTTCTATAGAAACACGGTCAACAGTATATATTTAGAAAGTCAATATATATGTAAAATTATTATTTTTAATAACAATAACATGCATTCTCATTTTTGTATTGCATAATTTCTTTGTTTTTGATCATTTGACTGTTACGTCTAATAGGTGTTTCCTGTAAAGCTTTATTGCAACAATGCAAAACTGAAAAAGTGCCACAGAAATTAATATACACATTTTTAAAAATGAAAGTTTTAAACAAAGATTGTGTTCAATAAGAAGCTGTCCTTTACAAATCTTATATCAGCATTGCATTTGTATGCAGTCAAATAGAGAAAACAATTTTTATTGCTTATTTGTTTGAAGTATGTTAAGCTAACAGAGTCTGTTCAGACCTCCAGCGTGCCTGTAAATAAACACAGCATCTCCAGCAGGCTAAAAAGCCTCTCGGGTAACCTTAGATGCCACTTGACTCCTCATGCGCTGCGAGAACATATGGGAAGGAATCCCACCCGTCCGACTCAAACCCTTCACACTTGTGCCCATCGTTCTTCATGGAAGCGGATCCAAAGCGCTGGCTGTCAATGGCTTTGAAACTATGTGAAACTTTCTCCACCTAATCCTTGTTAATCAAAGTCACTTACCGAACGTTTCCTAAGGATCTCTAAACACACAATATTCTTATTGAAAAAGATAAAGCCTAACCGCAGGGCGTCCGGCCAACGGCACTCTTAATCGGCCTTGTGCCAAAATCTGCTATGCCCTCCTTTCATATCGCCCGGATTCATGTTACATTCCATGACCGCTAGACTTTCCATCCTTCATTTCCATTTCTTTCTTTAGATCACACACTGCATGTATGGCTTTACATAACGCTAATGCGGTCGAATGAGCTTCAGCGCATTTTCATTCGTACATCTGGCCGATTTAGCCTATACATGACCTTCACATCGAAGAACCATCAGCGTCCCAGCAACGTTTAATACACGCTAACTTGATTCCGATTGAACATGTGTTGGTATCACACACGCATGTAAGGCAACACCTCCACCAGCTCACGCCAGACTCACGTCAGGTAGATTTATTTTTCACAACTGGAGTCTCTTTAGAACAGTGTAAGAGGTGAGCGAGCTTCTCAGGACACTTGAGACGGAAGACACTGAAGCTGACATTCTCACTAACACGGTTAAAATCTTACCCACAACCTCTCTGACCAGGACAGCGTCGGGTAGAGCGGCGGGGGGGCTGCGGCCGCCAGGGTTCACCGCCACCACCCTGATGTTCAGACGCTCACCAGTGGTCTGGTTCTTGATGATGTAACGGCAGGAGATGGACAGTTCCTCGTTCACGGCTTTCCAGTCGCCAGCTGTGATGGAGAAAACCCAAATAATACTCGCGCGAGCATGTTGTTTTCAAAGTGGGAGTTATTAAAAATAAACATAACCATGAACTAAATCATTTACACGGACGTGCCTACTTCTTTATTATCAATATTGTTTGGGGATATTATTTCACAATAAGGTTTCATTTCTTAACATTATTCATCTTCTTACTAATACATATTTAAAATAACTAACAGTAAGAATGCTGCAATAAAAAAGTTTTTACGCACATCAAATTGTGAAATGACACAAATGACAGTGAAGTTTTGATCTCTCTTGTAATATTTCTAATGTATTTGAATCTATATCACAGCTCGGCACGCGAATCTTCCGTTGCTTTTCTGCTCGACCATTTCAAATAAATACACAACTGAATACAAAAGCATGTTCAAATATAGATTTAAAGCTCTGAATTGTGTGTCTTGAGGTTGAAAAGATCACAAACGTTTTGCATACAGAATGTTTGGTTACACGCTGTATGTGCAGCGTCAGCGGGTTGAACACTCAGCCGTCCTCTTTGCAGACGTGTGGGTGGCAGTAGAAATGCCTGAGTCCATATAGGGCCAGAAGTGTGAGGTGGGGTGTAAATGTTGCATTGACATATTGAGGACAGGTGCAAGCGATGCTTCAGCGTCGCTCTATAAAATGCTAATGAACGCCCCCCCCGCGTGTTTAATTTAGCATACGGTATTGTCAGGTGGTATTCTGAGAAGAAACTAAACGCGAGCGCTTGGCAGGACACCACAATCAAATGATTTTTAAGATTGAAAGCTGTCAGTCAATAAAGCGAGCACACTTACTTCCATCCTTGCAGATCTCTACAGTATAACCATCCAGACCCGAGTTTCCGATGGTGGCCGGTGGTCTCCATGAAATGGTGACTGAAGTGTCATTGACGTCCTCGACGCTGAGCTCAAGCGGCTCGCTGGTGGGCTCTGAACACACCAAACACATATAGTCACGCGAGAGAGACACGACACGCTAGCGTTTCCACGTAAACAGATGTGATGTGTGAGTATGATGAGGTGTAGATGTTTGATTCCTCCGGTGTGTTTTACCTGCGGGTGGAGGGGGTGTAGGTGCTTTGATTTCCTCAGCGGGTGGAGCTTCAGCTGGTGTTGAATAAGCAGGAGTACATTAATAAAGCAGCACGACTGTACATAAGAGCTGAACGCATTAGTGTTGCTCATCCACATCCAATAATACTCAAATATTACACAGTAAAGCTCACGGCAGGTTCAGACACTTTCTTTAAACCCTGTGTGGTGTTCAGGTCTGTTTTACAGTGTTTACGTGACGTGATTCAACATCACATTTATATTTATCCAAGATAAAAAAGCAAACGGCACCTCTTTCATAAATGCTGTCTGTTGTTGATTGAGATACTTTATTTTGATATAAATGGCTGTAATGCTGTGGATCCACTTGACATGAACACCACACAAGAGTTAAAAACTGAGGCCATGGGTCAAAGTGAAATGAAACGGGAGGATGGTTGAAGTTTTCATGCACAGAAAAACTAAACAAGAAAGCAATATTTTGCACTATCAGCATTCAGCAATAACTGTACTTCTCTCTCTCTCTCTCTCTCTCTCTCTCTCTCTCTCTCTCTCTCTCTGTGTGTGTGTGTGAGTGAGTGGAATGGTTGAGATGTGTTTCTGCGTTCACTACAAGCTCTGAGTTCCTCTGGATTATGAGCTCTCGGGTGTTATTCAATAATTATTTCATAGGTGTTGAAAAGCTTTAGGATACTTTGCTTTTGTCACAGAGTAAAAGAAACAGATTACCAGTGCAATAATAACTAAATACAGAGAGAAACTGAGCTTATAAAAGTTTTACTACAAATCTCTATACTATAGAAACACAGTATAGTAATACTGCATTTACTGTACAACGACACAGAAATCTGTTAAAAAACAATCTTCCAGAAGTGGAATAGGCAGGTAAATGGTGCAGTGTTGTGAATATTCTGCATTAAACAACATTAAAGCTTGGCAAAGCTAAATAAATAATCCTTCTGTTTTGCTGTCATGCACAGCTTTATGAAGATAAAAGCAAAATGTTTTATACATTCTAAGAAATGCTGAGTATTTTTAACTAGAGTTGTCAGTAACAATATCAGATTAAAATTATATTTTTTATCATTATATTTCGTGTTTTTTTTCTCGGTCAATGAATCACTCAAAATATGAAGATAACATGTGTTAAACCACCACACACTATGCTTTTTTTCTAGAAACATCCCAGCATGTCTTTTGAGTGTAGAAAACAAATGTTTGAAGTATGAGAAGAGGTGTAGTGTGCGTCAGGATGAACAGCTGTTATCTTCACTATATAGTGTTGAAGTGAGCTGAACAGGTGCAGATAGTCACTGGTGTTTTTTTTAACCCATCAGCTGTGAGCTTCCACTAATACACACTGAATTTATATTGACTTCTCAAGTGATTTGTTGCTTCTGTGAAGTGTTTGGTTTGTATTTATAGGTTAATCTAACAAAACCTTAAGATTGAAGAACATGTCTCTGACATATTTCACCCCATACCCAGATGATTTAGTTAAGAAATTATATTTTGCATAATAAAAACGAAGCTATTGTATAAGTACTGTACACCTATCATAACTGCATTGCAATCAAAAACCAAACAAAAATAAACAATTAAACAACATAAATAACTTCTGATATCCTACACTGTTAAAGCTTTCATATTTTAACAAAATTATGATCTATAAATGTAAATGTTTTTTATTATTATTTTTCTTTCGGATTTGGGGTAAATTATGTTGACACTCACTCGATATAATTATAATGTGTTATAGGGTTAAGATCAGTGTAAAGTACCTTCAACTGGAGCTTTGGGTTCCTCCGCTGGTGGGGCTTCGGCAGGAGGAACTTCACCCTCGGGGGCAGGAGCAGCTTCAGCCGGGGCAGCCTCTGCTGGGGCAGCTTCAGCGGGTGCAGGTTCGGCAGGGGCAGGTTCTACTGGAGCAGGTTCCGCAGGTGCAGGCGCGGGTTCGGGCGCAGGCGCGGGTGCCGGAGCGGGTTCCTCCTTCTTGGCGGCCTTAGCCGACTTCTTTATCGGGGCTGGTTTAGCCGGCATGCTTGTCCGCTTTAGGGATCCTCTGACCTCGTAAGTCCTTCGGCTCGGTTTGACAACGTCTCAGGCCGGATTTATAGCGTAAGACACGTGAACTCCTCCCCTTCACTGAACTCTCAGCATCATGAGCTCTTCTGCAGTCACAGCACTGTCACACACGCGCACGCGCACACACAGTAGAGTGCCCCCTAAAATACACGAAACACCTTTCATCTTCTTAAGAGATTATTACACAATAGACAGTTTTACAACCGCGTAAAGAAAACGAGATAATAAGCAAAAAATGCAATTTTAGTGCAAGAGAGAAGGCTAAACGATAAAAGCAAGAGCTCCGACATGTGGCGCGGTTCCCCTCTCGTCTCTTTATTTATCACAATAAATCAGCACATTTTTGAATATATAAGTAAGTACCTACATGAAGTGGTAACCATGGCAACAGTACATCCTAAACCTGAGCACGTGGCTAAATGTCATCGTATCATGAATGATCTTTGACACACACTATTAAAAAAAACATAAGAGCTCATTAAAAAGAGCCTTTGAAAAAATCTTTAAGAAAACTTACCAGGGTTTTTATAGTGAAAGCATATAGTTTTAAAACAAAACCATGATCATAGTTAATTTGTGGTTTTACAATACAACCTCAAAAACCTATGGGTAAGTTTTAAATTAAATTGAATTCAATTCAACTTTTTATCCTTTTCATAAAGCAATCATTCATAAATGTATCCCAACATTTAGATTTGTTTAAACATATGACGCAGACACACAGCAGCACTTCTGAAGGTTGTGGTTTTATTATGACAGATGAACACGTCTGGTGGTGATGTTCTCATGTGGACTGGGTCACTCCATCACAAACCAAAGCAAATTCTTCCTTACAAACCACAAATCTCTACATGACGATTTTTTTCTTAAATGATTGTTGTTGCAAATGTAGGGCCACGCTATTTACAATGTATACATTTATAACATTCTGTACAAAATGGAACGTAGGTTTTACAAACAAATTACAAAGTAACCTTCATAAAACCTCAAACTAGATAGAACACGTCTGTAAATTCAGCTTCGCACGAGGTGACATGCGTTTACGACATTTATAAACCCGTTGCACGTGATTACATCATCTATCGTCATATTACTGTACTATACTGTACCTTTAATGGAATAGCATTGAACTTCTGAACGGATATCAAGCATTGCATGACGTTAAAAAGCGACTATTCAGCAACTTCTAACCACTTTGCGATACATTTTCTCCATCGGTTAACACAAAACATTTCAAATAAAAGCCATCTGAAACAACGACCAAACGCTTCAACCTAAACTTAAGACGTCACCGTTAAATCCTGCGCAAGATCATCTGTTGAACTCCAGACTTTAACACGCAATGAATTATTACAAATAGCAATGCTATATACAAGAAAAGATTCAGTGTAAAGATCTTATGAGACTCATTAAAGCAAAGGTGTATAAACATTCACCGTCCGTCTGCTGTCATTTTAGACTGACAAAGCAAGCGGTAAAAAGTTGCTGAATTGTCGAGACTTAAAGCACAACACAGCACAGCTATCACACGATTACAGGCACGATAAGCAGTGACATGATGCAGACAGTGAACAAACACAACCTGATGGAAATGTGTCTGCACGTTTGACTGTAAAACGAATGAAGATTTCATGTCGCACATGTCTCACATATTAGAAGCAACAAAAGAAAAAGAGAAATCTTGAGCATTATGCGTTTCTATTTAGCTTATAAACTCTGCTGAAGCCGTTTGGACCCTTTATAAAACTCATTTCTATATATCAGAGAGATGATTATCGTGAGATGAATAGACAGGAATGAAGTTCATATTTCAGACTGACATGCATGATTCTGACAGTATTTGCAGGTAGAAAGATGGGCAGTTACTGGTCCACTGCTTACTGTAATGGAGAGAAAGTTCGGATATGTTTACACCAGGACCTTTCTCTCCTCTCTTTTTTGAATGTTGGATATACATCTATAAATAAACTCAATGCTATCACTACCACTAATAATGAACTTATCGTCCTTGATCTGACAAGAAACAGCATTATGACAGGGTCGTATCTGAAGATGCTCTTACTGTACATGCAACAGATCTGTAAGGCTATTGGATGTCAGACGGGACATTTTTTGCAAAATCAAGATGTTTTCCTATAGTGACATCAGATAGCACCAAACATCGAAAGATAATCTTCATCCTCCAGCATCTCTCATACTCTTCCCACTGAGTATTTGGTTGTCACTGAAGAAGCTCTATTTGCACCATTTGCTACAGAGAGATAGATAGAGAGAGCAGTAAACTGAGACAACAGCTCTATTGAATGTGTTTAGAGGCCTGAGATGATCAAACCCCTGATCTGAGATCAGTTTCAAACGTAATAATAACCGTCTCTAAAGCACCGTCACGCTAAAATAAAAAGTGCACAGAAAACTGTGTGGCGTGGAATCATTCACAGGGGCTTGTGGTTAAGATCTCATGCGGACTTCAGTGAGAATACAGGGTTTGATGTTGAGAACGTCGCCCCCTATAGAGCACAACGTGACACTGCTAGAAGGCATTTACTGTGTTTGGAGTTAAATCAGTTTTTCATATCAGTTCTGTCACAAAGTGAATGTTGTGAGTGTTGAGGCATTTTTGCCTCTCACAAGCTATTCACTTTAAAAAACAATGATATGGTTTTTGAACTAAGAGTCAGCGCAAGTATATTCATTTTTAAAGTTAAAGAGCTTCCCGTTACAGGACACAGAAATATTCGATCTGTCTGTCATGTTTACTGTTGCTCTCGGCTGTATGACGTTCAAGTGCACACTAGTGAGTAAAGTTTAGCACCGGATTCCTTGAGTTGTTAATATGGGCAGCAGTGGAACAGTAAAGGCTCCTGGAATTACACACATTTACTATAGTAAAACTGTACTGTGTATATGCAGACAGAAGATCATATTTCATATCATATCTTCCTTTTTTTTAAAGAAGGATTTTCCAATGATACTTAACATTTTGTTTTGGATAACCTCTTACATAAAAATCTACAATCATGGCAATCCCATGTTTTACGGACAGTATCTTTGAGGTCATTTAAAGCATCATGCTATAGGAATATTATTATGAAAGTCTACCAATGTAAGATCTGGTGTGGCTGCTGTGATTGGATGATTCAGATGATGATGTGTTGTAACAGTACAGAGTCATCTGATGGGCTTGTGTTTAAAGCGGGGGGAGTTTGGGGTCTGTCTCTTTCTCTGGTGACTCGATGTAATTGGCCGCCTCCTGTAGTTTTAACAGCATGGCCATCTGAGAGAAGAGAAAACAAGAAAACACCACTCATGTACAGAACAACAACATTATTTGTTTTCATTCATGTTCATCCCCTGAGGAAAATAACAAAAGGTTTACACATTTTACATTTATTTATCATTATTTTAATATTTTGTTAAGGATACTTGTCTCCATATTTTCGGCTAATAATTTACTCAAATTAAAACGATACAACATTTCTGAAATTGAAATCAAATAAAATATATGCCTAAATATTATTAGAAAAATATATTATTTGGAAGACAAAACAGTGAAATGTTTTCAGAAACTGAAATAAATTTGAGGCACTAAAATTATTATCAGTAAATAAACAAATTAAACTAAAATTAAAACAAATGAAAGCTAAATAGAAATATACAAAATAAATAGTTAACAAAACTGTTATATGGAATAAAAAACTATTAAGAAAACTACAATAAAACAATAAAAAAAGTTTTGGTTTATTTATTATAGATTTCTTCTATTAATAAATCTATCATATGTCTGAAATGAGTTTAAAATGTGCAGAGCCCATTAAAATGGAATTCAAATGTGATTTCACTCTCTTTAGGAACCAAACACACGAAAAAATATTTATATTTCTTTGTAGTTGATCTATGAAAATTGCTTTACATTTACTGAATCATTTCAAGTAGAAAGTCATATTTGAACTTCCAGACAGCTTTAAGAGACACATGTGATGTGACTGACCAGTGGATCTGACTCCACCGAGCTGGGTGGCGTCTCTTTATGTGCCCGATCGTCTCCGGTCTGACCGGGACTGCCGGGTCCTGTGCTGGGGGGAGGCAGGTGACACAGTTTAGCTTGATCCTGTTGAGCAGACGGCCACGGCAGAGATCCTCGGACCCACTCCACCGGATCTTCCCATACTGACTTCTGACCATGAACCTACACACACACACACACACACACACACATCACCACAGACACAGTGATGAAGATCATTTACATGCTACCACACGAGCACCTGCGATAAAGCATAAATCTGTGCCATGACTCACCTTAATGCCGTCTTTGGCTCCCTCCTGCAGGTATGGAATGATGGAATGATTCCAAAGATCGATAAACCATGTCCGAAAATCCTCAACCGTGACTGGACACGAGAGGAAGAAGCAGGGACCTACGGCCACACGGATCAGACAAACAAAAACAGAAATGCACGCTCACTCTTCCATCATCTCCAGCTTGAAACAAATCTCATCTCATCAGTATGATGCTGAACTTTACCAATGAGAAAATCTGAGGTGCTGTGTTTCTCCAGGAAGGTGTGCAGATGATACCAGAGTCTGGGAACCCAGTCCAGAACCCGCAGCAGATCTTCATTGGTGACACTTCTGGGATCTTCTGCCTCCATCAGTTTTCTGTGCAGGTAACGCACCAGGAACCCGTTGGCCGGCTCCACGTTATTGGAGAACGTCACCATTCTGAAACGATGAACATACATCAAACAAACACACGTCATGGATTGCAAACATATCTTCTTTGTTTTTTGTTCACGTTGTTAGGATACAGTGTGAAGAATACATGGCTACTCACCTGAAGCTGAGATGCAGGCCGTGGTTTGGGCTCATTTTTACCGGCAGATTTGTTGTTCCTATTATATACGGACTAATAACAAAAATCTCATGAAACACAATCAAAACAATCATCAGGAAAAGTATGCAGTATATACTCTAGTGCGCACTCACCATTTATGATATTTACAGGTTAAAGCACCATTGACGAGTTCACTGATGGACGCAGACTCGCTGACATCATCCAAGACGACGACCAATGGGATTTCAGCAGGGCTGCTCTCACGATCAATCTGATTGGCCAGATTGGCCAGGTAAAGCTGAAGGTCCTGTTAAAAACACACACAAAAGAGATTCAGTATAAATCTGGTGACGTGAGGCATTCTGGCATTTACCCATCATACCTTGCAGGATTGGCGATGCATGTTGAAGGTGACGGCGATGGCAGGTGTGATCTCTCGAGCGCTGCGCTCCACCAGGTATTCGGCGAGGCGGTAGGTGAGGTAGGTCTTCCCTGTGCCGCTGGGACCGGATAAGATCAAGCGGCGGTGTTTCAGTAACAGACTGATGTAATGTTGCATCATGGGTTTGGGGATCAGCGTCTCAAACACCAGAACATCCACACACTTCTCCTTCAGACCTGCAGCGTCACCACAGACAGACTGTGAGTCATGTTTATTTCAGAACAGATCTGAGAGAATTCAATGATTTTATCATTTTGGAATACTTAAAATAAATCTATACAATTTTTTATTCCTTGATAACAATCCCCTAAAATCTTGCAAATATCCTTCTTACAAATAAATTCAATATAACTATACCTCATTAATAACATCTATGAGATTATATTTCTTATATGTAAATGATTAAACCAAACCTTTTCTTTGACAAATGTTTGTAATGGGAACAAATGAGCTTATAAAATACTTCAAATCAATATTTTTTTGTCCAATAATTTTGCTCTTGAGGTAAGTAGAGGTGTAATGTACATACAGCTGGTTGTTATTACAAAATAAGGTTATTACCTCTGCTTTGTGCTCCTACCTTTCACAAATATAACTTTAGGCATAAATATTAAAACTTTGAAATACATTTATTTATTTATTACTTAAGATTTTAAATTTGCATATGATTGCTGTGCGTTTTACAGTATTATTAGTGTTGCCTTCTTCATAACAAATTAAACAACTTAAACAAAGAACTTGTAATACACTGATATTATAAATGTATAGTGTAAAAAGAGAAAGTTTCTAAAGTTTAGTTCAGTGTTTATTTCTAATGAAGGCTGAAATGAAATGTTTTATTCACATTTGCAGCGAGTAACTGTGTTTTGTTGTTTCTGGGTGGTTTACAGCATCAAATGGTGTAAAGAAACAACAGTTCCAAAAATAATCTCTAAAGCAAACCCTGAGGATTTTAGGTCCTGTGAGTCATATATCAGAGCAAGGAATGATGGGATGTTTGTCTCTCTGGTTCTACAATGTAAACTCTGGGTGGCCCGTCGATCAGTCACACGTCCTGCGTGCTAAACGTGTGAAACAGGTGATATAAAAAATGTGAATAAATATGAAAGTGAGGTTCTGACCTTTCAGGGCCACCATGATACAGGAAGATCCTTTAGTGTAGAGACGGACGGGTGGAGTCTCGGGCGCTTGAGCTCCTAAAACTCTCTTGAGATGACTCAGACTGTAACTGTAGATGGAGTCCTGAGACAGACCCAGACTGGAGCTGGGGTCCACCACGCTCAAATACTCCTACAAACACACACACGCGTGTGTATGACATGTCATGTTTTATTAGTACAGCTTTAAAACACAAGACAGAAGCACTCACTTTAAAAGCCAGACAAACCGCAGAGTCCAGAGCAAACCAGTCCGTACGTCCACTGAGTTTAACCGTACCGATGAAAAACTCCACCTGCTTGACTTCCTGTGGACACGTCAATGAGAGATTATGACTCACAGCCCATAACACAGCAGACAGAGAATTCTGTCACGTCATTACAACATCAAACTTATTAACATCCAACCAGGACGCTTGTATGTTAATGTGAATTCAGCAGTCACAGGTGTGTGTGTTTCAGGTGTTGAGTGAATCCGACTTGAGATGTGAATGATGGGACTCACATCTTTAAAGATGTTCTGGTTTGGTATTCGAACCATCACTTTGACCAGACTCTCATCCTTGTGCAGAGTCGTGGTGGGGCTTTGAAAAACATCTGTGAAAGAGAGAATATAGAAAGTGTAACATTCACAAAATTCACAATTCATGCAATGCAGAACATTTTGTCTGAATATATATTATATATCCATATAAATAGATACTAGATACTAAATAGATGAATACTTGACAAGTAAATAAAAATACTAATCCTCTCTCTCTTTCTATCAATAGGTTGTGTTCTGGCTTTTGTAGAAACTCGTAACTTGGTGTCAGCACTTATTGTATTATTGCCCCTGTATGACATATCGCTTTATTGCTTCCTAATTTCTCTGTAAGTCGCTTTGGATAAAACGCATTATTTTCGGAGAAGTCAACGGCCCGTCGTCAATTATTCCTTACATATATATATATATGTGTGTGTTTCATGAAATAAAGGAATGTCACCTGGGTAAAGTTCATTCTGTCCCGTTCCGAAAGTTTTACTGACAGAAGACACAGACTGGCGTGGTGATGTAACGCCCGATGAACCCAGACCTGAGGACTGAGAGGTGGAGCTTGGGGGTCGGGAGGAAGGGTCTCCGGTCTTCAGCTGGTCATTCTCCGCCTTCAGATTCTCCACTGTCATCTGAAATTATTAAATCATTTAATTGACAAAGTAAAAAGTCTATCAGATATCATTCATAGTAAACTAAATAAAAATAAAAGTTATCTATTGAAAATCACACATACTGTATGGAGCAACGTTTTTTTTTTATTGTGAGGTTCTCAAAGACGATTGTCATTAAACAAACTGAATAGATTTGCAGTTAGTGAGACTGTACATGAAGAAAAGAAAATCTTCTTACCCTTTTATACATTTAATTCTTCTTTATATTTCTACAAAACCTCTTGTTGAAATCATGTTATGTATAACTAGAGCTTGTGTCATGTGATCACACACCTGCATGTGCGTCATGGCTTCCTGTAGCTGCTCCAGCTGGTGGGCGGAGTTAAGAGCCTCCAGACGAATGTCCGTCAGTTTGCGTTCTTTTTCCCATAGTTCCGAGCGTAACTCTGACACCACTTTCTCATCTTTGCCGTCACTCTCCTCACATGACCTGACGAAAACATCCACAGACCTCACATCGCATCACACACATTCAACAACAAACAGGCACAACAAACATATTTCAACTTCATACCCCGTGGTGGAGGTTTTGTTAGGGGCGTTATTGCCATCATGATGGATTTTGGGTGATGAAGGGGCAGAGCAGGCTGGTGTGGTGATCTCCTCGATGTCGGCGTATGAAGCTTTTGAACCCTTTTTACTGAAGGCCTTGTTGAAGGAGCTTCTTAACTACAGGAGAACAGACACACAAGAGCTCGAAACATCTACTTTATGTGATAAAAACGTTCAACATTAACACAGATGCACAAAAAGGAAGCAAAAGCAACATCTATAATGAATGAGTTTTGAACATTTGTGCATCAGACGTATTGAGCAAATGTGCTGATGATGTGATGTTCTCAGAACATCAGAACTAAAGCTCTAGAGATGATGAGAGTTTCTTTCATTCTGAGCAAATGGACATTTCAATGAATCTTTTTTAGTAAAAGATGCTGGATCATTTACATCATCGATTCTCATGAGGTTCTTATCACTGAATGGATGAATATATGATGTGTTTGTGATCATGGATGTTAATATGGTGGAGGAGGTTGGTCGAGTATGTTACTCACCTCATACACCTGTTAAAGAATAAAGAAGAAACCACAGTCATTCTTATATAAATTCAATAAAGACACACTTTACTGAGTGTATATCGAATCCGTCTTCTCACCCAGCTCTTCTTCTTCTTCTTCTTGGCCTCTTGTTCTTTCAGACTGCCGGCGCTGGAGTGACTGGTGATGCTGTTGAGACTGGAGATGCTCTCAGATGAGTTCTGACGGTCAATCTGCGGCTCTGAGACAAACACACGAGACAGTCACTCATTCACTTTATTAAAGCATTTAAGTCATTGCTATAAAGATTCTCCAGCACATTTTCTCAATTCAAGCACTGCAGGCAGGTGTGAAAATCATATGACAACAAATCACAAGACCCGCAAGAACCAATGAGATTTGAAGTTATAAACATGTCACCAGATTTGTGATCAGGTGTCCTTGTTTTGGTTTCCATGTTTTGCTAAATAATAATCTTCGATGCCATAGAAGAACCATTTTTGGATCCACAAAGAACCATTCAGTTAAAGGTTTTTTAAAGAACCGTCTTCTATGGCATCGAAGAACCTTTTTAAGAGTGTATATGTATATTATGAAGTGATACATTTTTAAATGAGAAAAGTGAAATCTTCTGTGATGTCTGAACCTTTGGGTGTGTTCTCGGGGATATTCAGAGCTCCGTGAATCATGGACTGTGCCTCTGTGTTCTTTGTCTTCATGACATCTATGGTTTCCCTCAGGTCCTGTAGCTCAGAATCCTGAAAAGAAAAACCAAAGCGTTTCCTTTGAAGACATACGTCCGCTAAAAAACCTGAAACTTCAGTTCAGTTTCATACTGTAATGACATCGGTGCTTCCGACACCACATAAACTACACAAAATGTGTTTAAAAATGTAAAAGGTGTGTATACATACTGACCTTCTGTTCAGAAGTGACTGACAGACTCTGCAGTCGTGCGGTCATGAGAGCCAAACTCTGCTCAAACGCCGCCACCAGGTTAGCCTGCGGATGACAGACGACAGTTAGCATCTGACACACAACACACGCTGACATATGTGTGTCTCCATCATACGAGGACGAGACTCAAGAACATCTGATAAAATGAATGGATGGAGGGATTCAGTGAATATAAAATGATGTGAAGACATGATGAGAGGTTTCCACGTCCACACACACACACACACACACACACACACACACACACACACCAGAGAAGTGTGTGTGAGAAATCTGACAATTCACCTGATATAAAAAATCAAAATAAACACACAATATCCATCATGCCACTTTAATACTTGTACTTCATGCCGATGCATCACAGACTTAAAACGCTTTGTGGTTGCCAAGGCATTCCTACACGGTTGCTAAGGTATTCTGAATTGTGTAGTGTGTTGCTAAGGCATTGCTGGGATGCTGTGGATGCTCAGATTCAGTAGCGCGTCCCCTGTCATCAGCATCCAGCATCGGTCGCACTTATCAACATGACTGTGACGTCATCGAACGTGACACTTGGCTGTGACATCATCAGTCAGCGCCGGGCTGAGGGGGGGACAGATACATGCAACAGTGACGGACGGGGCTGACAGTCCAACAAACCTGGCCTGCCTGTAAGAGCCAGCGGCCGGCCGGCGGAAAGCAGCAGTCATCAGGGGCCGGGAGGAGAGAGAGGGACAGTTGTGCTGTTAGCATCCTCACAAACACACACATTCTTACAAGGGTCCCAAAAACAGCCTGGACACTCAAGTCTCAAAAGTGATTTAAGCAACAGGTGACTTTAGTTCACACAGGTGTACATCAACTACGACATTGAAATATTTGAAGTGAGACTTGAGCGTCCTGGGATTAAGAGATGAGTAAAGGGATGTTGTGTTATATTTCAGGAGTGTGTTAAAGGGTTAGTGGCAGACAGTCAGAGACTGAGCTGTATTATTCACAATATAAACACTGTGATTCAAATGTGGCAACACTCACTGGCATTAATATTAAACCTGTTTTAATAGAACGACTTTATCGTTTCAGTACATAAGTGAATTCATGAGAATAAATGAATATTTATGAGAATAAAATGATCACACAAAAGTCTATAAAAAAGAAGTCTGAAATATGGAACGGAGGTGATGTGATTTACTGTACATGACATTGTGTCTGAAAAACAAATACATGTAAAATATATTAAAATACATCATATAATATATACAGTATTATAAAGTATTAAGTCAACACATGTGACTTGATTAAAATTAATTTTCATATTATTGTTGATTTTTATTCTATAAAATGACTAAGAAAAAGTAAAATGAGTCGCTCTAATTTAATAAATCATCATTATAAAAGCATTGTATTAAATAAACAAAATATCAGAAAACTCTAAGATTGTGTGTCCAAATGTCCCCACAAGGACAATAAAACCTGAGGTCACTTACATAGTCACACGTGTGTGTGTGTGTGTGTGTGTGTGTGTGTGTGTGTGTGTGTGTGTGTGTGTGTGTGAGCGCTTGTGTTTGCGTAGAGTACGTACGTTTGCAGACAGCTGTGTAGTCAGATTAGCAACTTTATCCTGTGATGATTCCAGCTCGCGTCTCAGTATCCGGATTTGCTGATGTAAAACAACAAATCAGACAGTTACAAACATACTTTAAAAACTCTGTCATAAGCTCATAATATAATAAAAACATGAGAATCACATTTCTGTGATACACATTTACATCTGTAAAATAATCAATACGTATTCATTTTGAAAAGGATAAAATTCTTTGAATTGCGATACACTTTTGATGTGAAGGCATGTGTGTGAATGTTTGACATTAGTTATGTGAAGATGCTATATAATTGTGCAAACATGTTCATTTATGTCACTGAGTAAAACGTTTCTGAAATGGACTGAATATTAAAGAAATGATCTCAGGGTGAGACCTCAAGGAACTGCTTAATAAAATCATAAGAGAACATTTCTGTATATTCTACACAAAGACACTGAAGATGATCAAATATAGTTTTGAGTTTTAATTTAATTTTTAGTCACAACATAATTCCCAAAATGACATTTGTGTTAATCCATAGTTTTAATAGATTAATCTACACTTTGGAAAAAAACAATAAAGAATTAGTAGAGACCCTAAACTTTTAATAGTAGTGTTGATTTTCACAGACTGTCTGACTCGAGAGAAAATCCTCTGCGGTTTACCTTTAAACAACAACAACAGAGCAAAAGAGGAAAGAAAGTAAGAGAAGCTGACAGATGTTCATACCTCTCCCTGCATTCTCTCCTCAGTCTGACAGCATCACATCAACAGATAAAGATAAAGAACAGAAAGAGTGAAAGTGGACAGAGAATAGAGTAAAACAGAGAAAAAGAATTGTGTGTGTGTGTGTGTGTGTGTGTGTGTTACAAGACTGAAAGAGAGTTTGTGTGTTAGGTCACAGTAATATTATAAACAGATCCTCACATCTACATATAAAACACAACATGTTTATACTCACAGAATAGTTTGATGAAGTGTTGGAGGCCAAAGACAAAACAGAGCCGTGAACTGTGAGAGAAACATCACAAACTGATTTTCAAATACATGTTTCAATTTCACGGTTTACAAAATAAAAGTCAATGATAAATCTATGCCACAGTTCTGTCTGTATTCATAAATAGATGATGTTTTTATATATTTTTCCTCGATGTACCGTCTTCAGCGGGCTCTCTGAACGATCCGGACCTCATCATACTCTTAGGTCTCTCGGCCAGAGAGAGAGAGCTGCCCAGAGGAGATGTGCCGTACAGATCATAGCTCAGGTCATTGGCCGGGATGCTGTTCGAGCGTGTGATCTGAGATCCCGAGCTGGGATTCGTGATAGGAGCCACTGTGAAGAGAACATCACTGCTTTTAAAAACACTTCAAATCTGTTTCTCAGACACATACTCCACCGTCTTCAGCTCAACACACTTACCCACATTAGTGGTTTTGGCAGAAAAAGGTCGCGTCACGTGTGTTGGTGAGGGCAGCTGAGGGGGGCTGTCCGATTCCGTCATGCTCGTGATGGTGTGCGAATGACGTCGTTCCCTCCCCCCTCCCTCTGATTGGCCGCTGCCGTAGCGACTGTGGAAGACAGCATCACTTACGTCAGGATGATCTTTAACATCAGTACTGTACTCGTTCATGTTAGTGTGAATAAATGTACCTCAGTCCGTTCTTGGGTAACGTGTTTCTAAACTGATAGCAGCACGTATAAATATCTCTCATCCTACTGTATGTACAGCACACAGCAGTGTTATATTCATGCCAGCAGGGGGCGTCTCTCTCTCATCATACTGAATGCTCAAAACACGTCATATAACTATAGATATATACAGTATACAGAGATGCCACATTCGAGCGCTTCAGACACGTGTCCGCCATCTTGGAACAGTCCAGTTGCTATCATGACTCACAGTAAAACAAATCAAGATGCCACAACGATGCAACGCTTCTGGATGTTAAAACACAAAAACGTGAAATGTAAGAATGTGTTGCTTTGTGTTTCTTGACGTTTTAACTCATTGTTACAGGTTTTTAAACCGTGGTCATATTTTAACATTTGCTAATGCTAATCACCTTGTTGGTTTGTCAATAAAAATGTTTTTGTCTATACAACAGCATGCAACATTTGATATTCATACATGTGTATAGTTCAGTCAACTTGCTTGGCTTCGACCTTTCCAATATGGCGGACACATTGCGTGCAGTGACCCACAGCAGCAAATGAGACATCTATGTATATGATCTATATAATATAGTAAACTTATTCCCAGACGTCATCATCATAAAATCAACGACACATTTGTTTTGTTTCTCATAAAACATCTCACTAAATCTCACCTGTCACCCAGCATGATGGACGTCCTACTGCCAGCACCCCAAGTCCCAGTACACCTGTTGTCCTCCCACTCGCTCAGATCCGTTTTGACGGGGACGCTCATGTGCAGCGGCAGTGACTCCATGCTGCGGTGCAGACCGGACATCTTCGGGTAGAGTATGGGTGAGCTGCTCACGGACAACGCCTGGCCGGAGAAACAGCTCGGAGAATCGATGTGGAGCACCGGGGCCGGGCTCGGGGAGAGACGAGGGGGCAAGCGGGAGCCGGCCAGGTCCTGGAGCTTTGAGTAGGGAGGAATCTTGGGAGGAAGATCGTGAATGGTGATGCAGGAGTCCAGACTGTTGCAGTTGACTTTGTCGAGGTGAGCGAGGCTCGGCGGATGAACCAGAGACTTGCTACTGAGCAACCTACAAGAACAAAGTCATTTCGTGAACAAGTCAAGTCAAGAGGGATTTCTGTGCTCTAAAGATAGAAACACAGGAGGACACTCCTAATGTACAGTTCATGGAATAATGCGTTAGTATAAATGTGTATAGATTTAATGCACGGTGCGTTGTTTTGGATAAATGTCTAAATAAAATCCTACCTCGGTGTACCAGTCGGAGAGCTCAATTCTGGATATTTACTCGCACTTGTTCTCCTCACTCGACGGATCTTCTCAACGTTGTCTCCACAGCCGTCGCTCTGGTTCTCAGCCTTCAGAGAGCTGATCTCAAGGTCTGCTTTAGCTTTGGCTCTCTCCTTCTCTTTCTCACGGTCCGTCTGGTTGACCGGCCCCATCGTACTCGCTCGACCGGCCATCTTCAAGCTGCCCTCCTTTCCTCTGCTGGGCATAGTGTTGGGTAGGGCCGGTACGGGTTTGAGGGAGAGGAGACTGGCGTCGATGGCGCCGCTGACAGGGCGAGGAGGAGGTCGTCCGGTGAGGCTCATAGCGCTGGATTTGGCGGGTCTCGGCAGGCTGCGGTACTGAATGCTTCCGCGTGCGCTGGGCGCGAGGAAACCCTGTTCAGAGCCGCTGGCATCAAAGCTGTTTTTACGGCTGCCTCCGCCGGGCTTGATGGGGATGCCAGAGGACTTTGGGGCTTTTCCCACAGTGGCAGAGCCGCTGGTGATAGTGGCGCCCCCAGCTGTCAGAACCGTGGCAGTGCCGGTGGTTGGTGGTTTTTTGTAACCAAAGGAGCCGCCGGCGGAGGGTTTCACCAGACCTAAAGGAGGCTTGCGGTGCTCGGCGTTATCGCGGCCAGCGTCTGAACGTGAACGCTGTAGACCTGTCGCCTTCACGGTCATTTTCACCTTATCAACAGCCTTGGGATCTCCTTTAGGGACTGGGAAAACAGAGATCGTTTCAAATATCATGAACACATAGTCAGTATTCATCTCTCCGTGTGATGAGAAACACATTTGTTGAAAGGTGAGATAGACAGACTTGGGGGTATGACATCACTTTGAGTCTGTGTGGCTACATCTGATCTCACAGATCTAAATCAAACAATATGTGTGAGTCATGTAACCATCTGAATTTAATATGAGACACTTCAAAGATAAAGAGCATCACAATCCACTACAGCATATAAAATGATCCGCAGATGAAAGTCACAGATTAGTGGTGTCACAATATTCTGGTATCGGCAATAACCGTTAACCTGATTATCGATATCGTAATATTGTAAATACTTTCCACCTCCCTACACGTATACATTCTGAGTGTGATTCAATGACCAAATAAAAGGTAAAACACAAAATACATAGCATGATAGCATCATTCATTTTTCTCTTTAAAAATAAATAAATATTATTATAATATCTCAATTTCTTTTGTCCATGATAACCGTGTATCATGTTGAAGAAACTTCCATATGTGAACTCTGTAAAATCCTCATACATTTTGCCATGTTCCACAATACTCTGGCCCTTTTACTGTTGGTGTTTTTTTATTTAATTAACTCCTATAGTTTCCTCACTAAATCCCGGTCTCTCTCATACAGACACACACATCCTTACACACACCTGCTACTCTCAGCACGCTCTGGGATGTGTGTGTGATGGGTGACGTGACGCCCACAGGAGGATTGCGGCTCTTTTTGAAGCTGCCCGGCTGTCCGATGCTCTGAGGTTTCTTCACTTCACATTTGGTCGTTTTCTCCTGCATGGAAACATCCGTCGGCCGGGTCTTCCTCCACTTGCTGGAGGTCTCTGTTTTCAGACTGCCTGTGTCATAAACTCCATCTGACTTCAGGAAAGACTTACTATCCTCGCTGTACCACGCCAGACCGCTCTCCACCAGAGAACGCTTCTCAGCATCCGTGCGTAACTAAAAACAAACACACACACAACCATAACATACTATATACTCATAGTGTGTTTCATGGTAAAGGTTTAGGGTCACTTACTCATGAAACTGTGGGAATTATATTGTGACAAAAAACATCCAAAACAATGTAACTTTGTATTATATATAACAGGCCGTTTCTATACTGTGTAGATTAAATAATGTAAGAAAAGATGTACATATCGCTCTCACCCCAGCGTTATGAAGTCAACAACAGATGGCACATTTAATCAAGTCAAGTCGTATTGTTCTACTTTAATCTTGAAAATCAACATTGGCTGCTTTTATGGTGAGTTAAACAAAGGAAAGATTTCATGGAGAGTTGACTGTGTTTGGTGTTGAATGAGATACAGCTGGTCAGAAATCATATCCAGATGAATAAAACAAACGCTCAGACTGCAGGAGGTGAATATAATACATGTGTGTCATACTTTATTCATGTTACATTATTTGTCATCGAGATCTGTGGTGTCCTGAGGCATGAGAGTAAAATATCACGTAAACCACAGCATATTACTAAAGTATCAGAAGTTTCTCAAAATAACAAACATGAAAAATATAAAAAAAAACAAATCAAGACTCTTATACTGTATGTTCTCTCTGTAATGTGATGCGGATGAAGTAATATTCAAAACTCGTAGAATTTCCTCTGAGATTTCTAACTTCCCGACAGATGTGTTGTATGAATATGTATGTTTCCTACAGGCGTGTGTGAAAACAACTAACATTGTTGCATTGTGTAGTACGGTATGGTATCTTGTTTTATAATGTAGTACAGCATTGTGTAGTACGGTATGGTATCTTGTTTTATAATGTAGTACAGCATTGTGTAGTATAGTATAGTATCTTGTTTTATAATGTAGTATAGTATAGTATCTTGTTTTATAATGTAGTACAGCATTGTGTAGTACAGTATAGTATCTTGTTTTATAGTGTAGTACAGCATTGTGTAGTACAGTATAGTATCTTGTTTTATAGTGTAGTACAGCATTGTGTAGTACGGTATGGTATCTTGTTTTATAATGTAGTACAGCATTGTGTAGTACGGTATAGTATCTTGTTTTATAATGTAGTACAGCATTGTGTAGTACAGTATAGTATCTTGTTTTATAATGTAGTATAGCATTGTGTAGTATAGTATAGTATCTTGTTTTATAATGTAGTATAGCATTGTGTAGTACAGTATAGTATCTTGTTTTATAATGTAGTACAGCATTGTGTAGTACAGTATAGTATCTTGTTTTATAGTGTAGTACAGCATTGTGTAGTACAGTATAGTATCTTGTTTTATAGTGTAGTACAGCATTGTGTAGTACGGTATGGTATCTTGTTTTATAATGTAGTACAGCATTGTGTAGTACAGTATGGTATCTTGTTTTATAATGTAGTACAGCATTGTGTAGTATAGTATAGTATCTTGTTTTATAATGTAGTACAGCATTGTGTAGTACAGTATGGTATCTTGTTTTATAATGTAGTACAGCATTGTGTAGTACAGTATGGTATCTTGTTTTATAATGTAGTACAGCATTGTGTAGTACAGTATAGTATCTTGTTTTATAATGTAGTACAGCATTGTGTAGTACGGTATAGTATCTTGTTTTATAATGTAGTACAGCATTGTGTAGTATAGTAAAGTCATATTTCCTTCACCCTGATAACATGATCTCTATTTAGACTGGAATGTTGGCGTATTATAAACTGAAATGTTGATCGTGATCTTCACTGAGCTCTTACCATGACTGAAGAGTTGCGTCTGGAGCCGACAGGTGTCGTGGGAAGAGAGTTGAGCGATGAGCTGGCGTTCAGATCTTCTGAGCTGAGATTATCAGAGCCATCACTTAAACCGCTACTGATAGAGCTGCTCTCATCCCAACTGCACACAAGAGAAAGAGATGAAGAAACAACACAAGAACAAATGATGCAGAATTAAATATCACAGGACATCTCAGAAGAGAAACTTGCATCTTTTCTCAAACAAACGTCTCCTTTGATCTCTGTATAATCTCATTACGGTCTAAGAGAAACATATGAGACATTAAAGAGGTCATCTGTGATTTTTCTGCTCCATTACCCAACGCAGGAGCAGAAAGTGTGACAGACCTGCAGCTTCTCAATGGGAGGATCATAATGACACAGATGTCTTCACCATATGACCATCTCTATCTATAACAGGCAAGCATTTTCTTCCCAAACTAAACGCTGGAGGACACGTACATGTAAAACAAGACAACAGAGCCGACAACGTGACTGCTGAAAAGACTGTCGGTAACGCTGTCGGTGTATAAGATTTAAGGGGCTACAAGGAGATGCTAATATTTTAAAGATAAACCTGAATCATATTCTCTCTCTCTCTCTCTCTCTCTCTCATGCTGGGTCTAAATGACTCTGTGGTTTCAGACTCAGCAGATGGAAAAGAGAATTATAGGTGCCAAAGATTCAGAGGACCAAAATGGCCTGTTGATGTTCGGAAGAACAACTTAAGCAGCAGTGATTTGTGTTAATTACAGGTTGTGCAGACGCGGAGAGAGAGAGAGAGAGAGAGAGAGAGAGAGAGAGAGAGAGAGAGAGAGAGAGAGAGAGAGAGAGAGAGAGAGAGAGAGAGGGAGAGAGGGAGAGAGGGAGAGAGAGAGAGAGAGAGAGAGAGAGAGAGAGAGAGAGAGAGAGATGTGCCTGCATGTCTCAAGGGTTAGAGAGACATTTCTTAAAGCTTTTCCACATCAATTTCTATTTCCAACCATTTGAAATGTCAGCAAGTTTTGAGTTTTGTGTGGAGTGGAATTGTGAGATGTTACATAATGAGTGAATTGATGAATATCAGTAATAATTTGAAACGCCAAGAATTTGTCCTGTGAGCATGAACACATTTATATGACTTAATATGAGCCATTTACAGCATAAAGTCAACAATTTTGAAAGTATCCAACCCAGACACATGAGCACAACTTAAACTCGAGCCTAATGCCATCACAGACTGGCTTTAAGAAAAGCTCTGTTCTGTTCCGTCTCTCATGAGACTCGAGCCGTCTCCACACCGGACCGCCAGTCAGTTTCATCAATCTCATATGAAGGTTCGGTGACCACCGCCAAATATCTCAGGAAATCATTCATCACATCTGCTGTGAAAACCAAACCCACGAGGTACAAGCTTAAACAAACTGTGTGTGTGGTTAGAAAACAGAGGACGACGATGAAATAAATACACTCAGAGTTCTGAAGTGACTGTTAGTTCTTTCTTTTACAAGACCAAGTGAAAAGGATTAAAGAAGGTTTTCAATAGAAATGATAAATATGCATATTCACACCACAACCTAAACAATACAGATTAGACAGAAACATGCTTGGGAGAGAAATGTTAATAAATATTGACAGCTAACCAAATCAGTTATCAAATACATAAATAAACATGAATATAGTTGCTTTTATGGTTATTGTTCTTGATGTGAACAGAACAGACCTTTGGTGAAATAAATGTAAAGTGAATAACTAATAAAAACCCAGCAGCTGTGTGGTGATGTGAGAAATGATTTTGTTTGGGTGGAGAGGTTATGTTGGAGTTAAAATGTTAAGGAATTCCATCTTCCTCCCAATTTCAGTCCATATGAGAAGCATTTGGGGCTTTTGTGACAACTCCCAACTTCTGGTACTTCATATCATCTGGGACTGCATTTCAGTTACACCCATTAAAAAAGAATTCATTAGAAAACTGAAGAAACCAAGTGTTGAGAGTTATTTCACAGGTGTTCACATCCAGCAGACAACAGCAGTAAAGTGTGTGAGTAATAAAACACGTCCACTTCAAAATGAAGAAAATGTTTAACAGGCTTTTAAAAACACTAATGACTTATTCAAGACCTCGACACACTTCAACATCAACTCTGTCTGTAGTGTTTCAAACAAATAACATTCATCCTCTCTCATGTTTAAAACACACACGGAAGAACTTTCTCATGTTACAAAGAATCTGTCAGGATAGGAAGAGTTAACTATAAATTCTACTTTTAAAAGTAATGCTAACTTTTGCATTTATTGAGTCCACTTGAGCTTTTGGAAATCCAAACTTCAAACGGATCAGGGTTTTGTTTCACAGGATGACAACACATTTGATGATTTTCTCTCAGTTAAACACTCTTGTATATACAGTAAGCGTTTACATTGCAAATGTTTTTCAAATATGCAATTATTTTATTATGTATTTTATTAAAAAGACCCTATAATAATACAGCATGAAGTGAACTCTTTACTGTGGAAAAATGTACATTACACGGTCAGAAATGTCTTATTGCTTTTGGCAGCGACACAAATTAAATACAGTAAAGATTATAGATGTTTAATTAATAAATGAACGTATTACATTTTTTTTATACAATAAATACATCACAGCACAACTGATAGACATTATAACTTAATATAAAAACAGGCAGAGAATATATCGTGAAGTTATGCAATATAATATAATAAATTCAACCTCTGCACCATCATGTGTGCATCTATTGGCTGTTTTACAACAGCGTGGAACACGATTCATCCAATCACATTTCAGAGCCGTGCCCATCTGCTTTATGAAACTAATCCATGTTCGATTTGAACCTACATTATAGAAAGCAAGAGATGAGAAACTCACTTTGAGAGGAACATCGTCCCGTTCAGACGCAGGACACGTTTATTCATCGTGGATCCGTCACAGTGATCTCAATGTCACCCGCACTCATCCTCCGTTCACATTCAATCCCACTCACATCCATTCAAACTATACTGAAACGAGCAGTTTCCCCCGCTCGTGTGCACGCGGGCAACACCCCCCCACACACACATGCGCGCGCACGCACGCACGCACGCACACACACTCCTGGGCAGCCGGTAATCATTTCCAGATGTACAGACGTGTACAAACACAGCCACATTACCAGAGACACACAAGCAAAACTGGACTTTAAGAACCACACATATACATTTACCCTTACAAAAAATAACATGGTACTGAATTTGATATATTTATATATATTCTTATATAGAATGTGTACTTAAAGGCTACCAAACTACATACTATGGTATGAGCGTGGTATTCTCCAAACACATTCAAGTGTCATGTATCTTGTTATATAGCCTATGGTACAAACATGGTTCTTCATAAAACTTCTTAAAGTTTGGCCTGTTTCTCACACAAATCTCCTGACAGCAAATTATTTGCAATACAATGCAAACAAAAATAAATAAATAAAAAGTCAAGTGGACTATTTTTATTGAATGATATATTTATGGAACCCTCAGGCAAAGATATGTTGCAAAATTCACTTCTATGTCCTTCGGATCAGTTACGTGGATTTAAACCAACATGAAGGGGAATACATGACAAAAAGAATATCTTTTATTATGCATCATTTATATACACGATCTGTAAGATGTGTTCCTGAACGGAGATCTAGTGAAATACATCAACTCCTGCCTGTGTCTTATCCATCATAAGGCAAAGAAACATCCCATGATAATCATCTTGATGGCTTTTCCATTCTAACACGCTGACAATTTCAACACATTTATCTCTCATCACCTTTGATGTCAGGAGATCTCAATGAGCTCCAGATGAGACTGAAAATCTATCTGCTGTGAATGAGATTCTGAGAGAAATAAATCTTGAGCTTTAAAATCTATTACTGTTAGTCTCATTTTTTCCATCTACTTCACACGCGCACACACGAGTGTGAATCTTTTCTAAAAGAGCTTTGATTCATTTAAACAATCATCTGTCAGATCAAAGTTAAGTTATGTTCACCAAACTGAAAGCAAATTACACAAATAATCGCTCTAACCACAAAACAATTAAAGGTGTACACACACTTTTTATAGACAGGCAGAGAATTTTACTGCTTTTTATAGCCAAAGACAATTAAAGCAGTTCCCAGATATGTTTAGTTCACTTTAAGCTGTTTTTTATATTTAAAAAATTGACACAGAAACTAAACAGACAGAGGAGGACAGAGTTATAAAAAGAATGTGTTTGGCCTTGGTTAAATTGGATTAAAATCTCTTTTCATGAAAAGTAGAACAAATTTGAGCACAGGAAATTTCCTATGAGCATATAGATATGAGATTATAAGGAAAATCTGAGAATTTAAAAGGACGGTTCACCCTACACTGAAAATATGAGTTTCTTTCTTCACCAGAACACAAAAGAAGATATTTTGAAGAATGTTAACAATCAAACACTGAACGTCATTGTATGTACACAAAACCACTGACACATTTCTCAAAATATCTTTTGTTGTGTTCCACTGAAGAAAGACTCACATACAGATTTACAAACACATGAGAGAGAAGAAATGATGACTTCCAGTATAAAAAGAAATGCGTTTGAAGCTCTTCTGCATAGATTCGTACCACATTACTCAACCACAAAAACCAAGAGAATGTTGAAATACAAGAAACCTACAATAATAATCCACTAACAGCTGATGTTTCATCACGGGTGTGTCCTGCTCTGTGCTTTGTCATGTTTGAAGTCATTATAAGGCACATGGACCGGTGATGACATCATCTCATGACTGCTCAGTTTTGACAATCACATCAAAAGCACCCGGTCACATTAAACACTTCTGTTCAGGTTTTTCAGGCATCACACGCTATACATCACAATCATCTTTGTAAAGTTAATTAGTTCATTTAAACTTTCTTAAAAATCATGTCAGACAACCTAATGCACAAATGCAGAGATTCACTGACCGTCACGTCCAGCGTTCAGTCTGACCACACATAGAGTCGTGTTAACTTTCAACGTGTGTAATGAGAGTCTTAGAATAACATCCTGAAGACCTCAGAGTCTCTACAGACACCTCAGCAGATGTTCTCCTGGTGTTTGTGTTTGTATGTCTACAGGACATCTGATGTCCACATGGACAGAGAGAATCCTGCTGTCCAGTTTCATGGACGATATTATCGATTCATACACGCCCTCAAACAGACCAAAACTCTCCCTGAGAATAAGAAAAAACACACAGAAATCTTTCTCCAAAACCACAAACCATAGTGTAAATTCACCACGTCAGAAAACCTCTGTCCTTACGTATTAAACTCTGGAACATTACTTTAACACTAAGGAACCACATGAGAACGCCATAGCAACCACCCAGAACACAAAGGAACTGCATAGCAACGCCCTAGCAACCACCCAGAAGACTCAGCATCATGCTGGTGTGTTCTGCTCTGACCAGCACGATGCACATTTTCTACATTTTTACAGGAAATGTAAGAATACAGTTTGCACCATATTTCTAATAATAAAAAAGAAAATAATAAGAAAGAAAGCAAGAAGACATCATAAATGATTCCTAACACACATGCGCGCGCGCACACACACACACACACACACACACACACAGACACACACACACACACACACACACACACAGACACACACAGACACACACACACACACACACACACACACACACACACACACACACACAGACAGACACACACACACACACACACACACACACACACACACACACACACACACAGACACACACAGACACACACACACACACACACACACACACACACAGACACACACAGACACACACAGACACACACAGACAGACACACACAGACACACACAGACACACACACACACACACACACAGTCATTAGCTATGTACTGTAACACACAGCCATTTTCCATCGAGCACACACACACACACACACACACACACACAGACACACACAGACAGACACACACACACACAGACACACACAGTCATTAGCTATGTACTGTAACACACAGCCATTTTCCATCGAGCACACACACACACACACACACACACACACACACACAGACACACACAGACACACACAGACAGACACACACACACACACACACAGACACACACAGTCATTAGCTATGTACTGTAACACACAGCCATTTTCCATCGAGCACACACACACACACAGACACACACAGACACACACAGACAGACACACACACACACACAGACACACACAGTCATTAGCTATGTACTGTAACACACAGCCATTTTCCATCGAGCACACACACACACACACACACACACACACACACACGCTAATACACCGACACACCATGTATGAGTGAGTCAAAGGGAGTCGGGCTCATGGGGGTTACTATGGCAACACATCCCAGCCCATGCACTGCATGCTCAGAGACACACACAGAGAGAGAGAGAGAGAGAGAGAGAGAGAGAGAGAGAGAGAGAGAGAGAGAGAGAGAGAGAGAGAGAGAGAGAGAGAGAGAGAGAGAGAGAGAGAGAGAGAGAGAGAGAGAGAGAGAGAGAGAGAGAGAGAGAGAGAGATTCGCTGCCATCCACCCATACAGTGCATTACCAAACCAACACATTTACATGAAATCTCATCCAAAGAGTAAATTCTGCTACAGTATTTAACCTGTGTGTGCTGTAGTGTTTGAAATCATGTTTCATCAAGTCGAATGGCTTCTTAAAGAGAGGGAGGGAGAGAGAGAGAGAGATGCACGAATGACTGAAAGTATAGACAGATTACATTACATAAACAATCAAATCCATCAAATCAAAATGATGTTAAAAAGAGGCGAGATTTATCTACAGACCAGAATATCACAGAACACCTTAGCAACACGTGACAAGCAACGTAAACACATTTCCAACCTGTTTGTAGTTTTTTAGTTTGCTATGATGCATGTGTCAGCTGTGATAAACAGAGAGGATTCTGGGTGGGCTTTTGTCATTGTACACAGTGTTATAAATCATTCACTCCATCAATTCTCTCTCTCTCTCTCTCTCTCTCTCTCTCTCTCTCTCTCTCATGATTCAGGTCAAACTAAACCAGTTTGTCCTGCGATGGCTTCACGTCTCAGAGCTCTGATCATAAATAAGAGTGAAAGCAAACCATGTGTTTCTTCAGCAGACACGCTCTTGTGCTGCTTTACTTCTCTTTCTTACAGAATCTACAGTTAAACATGACATTATGACACATGACAGAACAAGAGAATGCACTTCAGACCTCTGAAGATGACTTTAGTACATATGAAAGTATAAATAAAATGTTTTTAGACCACTATCATATGACATTATATTTATACGCATCATCTCATTTCATCGATTCTTATGACAGACGTCAGATTCCTCTACATGCATTAACCACATGAATCATTTCTTCAGACCAGCATTAGCAAAGCTTCAGGATGATCTTGACTTTAAGATGGTCTCTATCCAATAATAGTCTCGGGGGACAACAGTAATACAGACCCCCCCCCCCCCCCCCCGCACAGACACGATCAATAGATTTTATCTGTCTTATTTACAGCTTTGCTTCTCATACTGTTTTCAGCTAAGAGACATCTGCAGTTTCCTTTAAAAACATCCATTATAACCACTAACAGTATTTAACTGGAACAGCTCTAATCCCTGTTTTATTTACATAATTCATGGCTAAACCCTACTAGCTCAAACTATATATATCCCTAACCACCAGTTTACTACACTAACCATAGATGTCGCTATAGCAACAATATAATACTACCATGGTATTTGTAATAAACTGTGGTAACAAATGATTTCTACAGTTTACTATAGTAAAAACCATGGTGAATCTTTACTAAGAGTATTAAATATACCAGTTATCTAATCATGTAATATGGTATAAGAACTATTTAATACCACGGTATAACACCAAAAATGATAGATTTACCATCTCATAAATCATTGTACTGTGGTACATAAATGGTACATACAGAGTGAAAACTATAGGTAAAGAACACAGAATCAATCCTCACCATCTCCCTTCATCTCCTCATCGTCTCCATGGTTACCAGTGAGAATTGCATTTCTACCTCATGACCAATAAACCAGTAACTGTGAACAGCTTTATGTAACACTTCAACACTTCAACAACCAAAACAATTCAAGCCCAGTGATATTAAAGGAGTCGTCATGTCTAACCTGTATGTGTTTCTTTCTTCATCAGAACACAGAAGAAGATATTTTGAACCCTGATACAGTAGCACACTCCATCTGTTCGACGTCTGTATTTACATCTGCAATACGTATCGGAGACGTCTGCTGTCAGATGTCATATAGACATCTAATAGACATCTGTAATCTATGATTTAGAATGGATGTAAAACTGCTCTTTCTAAGATGTTTGGCAGATGTTTTACACAGCAGATGTTTTCCAGATCTTTAGCAGATGTATTACAGACGTCTCCGAGATGTATTGCAGATGAGCAAACTATGTATTGCAGACGTCAAACATATGGAGTGTGCTATCAGGGAAGAATGTTGAAAATCAAACAACACTGAACTCTATTGACTTCCATTGCATGAACATAAAACCACTGAGACATTTCTCCAAATATCTTCTGTTATGTTCCACTGACCACCGCATGATGAGAGTTTGGGGTGAACATAATAATAACACAAGCATGTGACAGAAATCATGTAATGCCAATGAGAGTTAAAGCTGCTAAACAGTCAGAGAAATACTAGCATGAAAGTGAGGTTTGGGTCTGATCGGGTCACACGGCACTCTTTAAATCCCTCCGCATGAGCTTCTCAGATAAAGAGTCATTCTCACCCGAGAGAACTGGCCTGGATTTCATCATCTTAATATGTGAGCGATGAGCTTCCATTATAATTACGCTTTCAAGAGAGAGTGACTATATCCTTAAACACGAAACACACAGAAAACTCAACATCAGCACTGTCCGGCCATCACTATCCTCTATTCTACAACACGATTGTTTCCCACAAAGAAATAAAACCCAAAGCCACAAAGACACTCACCCATTGGCCAGATTAACATCGTCGTCCTCGTCATGCAAGCTTTTGCCAAGCAGGTCCGAGTCGCTCAGATAGCCACACTTCAGATCACCGTCTCCAGCGTCCAGACCTTCCATGAAGTCCCTGCGGGAGGAGCTGGCGAGACGTCCGGTGCAGCGCGCGGGCATCGTGTGAGACGTGAACTGAGACGAGGACTTTGTGCCCAGATAACTGCTGCCGGTGGATGAAGGAGCGTCGCCGGCCTGCAGACGAGGACTGGACTGACCGTGACGCCAGGACAGAGGTGAGGAGCGGTTCGAGAGGCTGGAGATGCTGCGAGCGTTGGTCTCATCGCTGTCGTAACAGACGCTGCTGTCCATACAGCTACAGACGGAAAGAACAATATAATTCATATATGAACAGACTTTACATCATATACGATCAGACCCAATGCACAGTGAAGGGTGGAGATCTCCACCACATGAACACCAAGCAGCTATTTTTACTCTCACAAACAATAGAGAAATACTTGAGGTTGAAAACATGATCTAGAATATTTAGTCTGGATGTACTCGAGGAATAACATCCAAACCACACCGTCTTAAAACGAACCGCTTGATTCTCATGTGCGTGTTATTCTGGGTCCCTTGATCAACGTTGCTTTCATGTTTCATTTGATCAGTTGATGTGTTTCACACATATAACAGGTTATTTCGACCATATGAGTTACATTACAGTAAATGTCATCCATCAGAGGAGTTGAGTGTGTTCAAACCACAGCTTCATCCAGAAACTGCATTTAAAATGGAGGAACATTAGCAGCACGATCAATAGTGTGATGTGAAACTCTTCTCACATTATAACCACCGATGATGTCAGTCATGTGTATCCTCATGCTTTATTCACTTGATTTAAATGACATGCTCATTCAACACCGTGTGACGACAAACAACAGGACTTCCAGCCGTTTCTCATTCAGAATAAAGTCTTGTGGTACTGATGTACTGTGGATGATGTTTGGCTTGCAGGTGAAGGTTTGATGTTTGGATGAACGTCTTCAGGCCACAGAACGGACATCAAAGTTAACCGAGGTGCTGAGCACATCTAACACAGAGCAGGAGGGAATTATACATGAAAAATAACCATGGTATTACTATAGTGAAAGGATAGCGATCCTGGTGTGTTTTAGGTACTTACAGTTAAAACTACAGTACGGTTCATTTTCATAAGGGATAGAACACATCAAAGTGTTTGAATGATAATAAATGTGTTGCGTTTATACTAAAAATCTTTCATATCTACCAAAGTCTTTTTACACTTTTCATACATACTGTAGTCTGAATCACTTTTTGTGATAAAGAATGTGATATATCAAATCTTATGAGAAGAGATATTTCCTCATATTTACAAGAGGACAGCAGATCTGAGCCAAATCCACTAGAGATTTTTATGGAGACTTTGGGTTCTTTTGGGCCGTCTAGCAGTCGTGCAGAATTCTCCTTTAGCCACAGAGGAATAAACTCACATGTGAATGTATTTCTGTTTGTACTGTGAAAGTGTGATGATGAATAAGTTTGGCTGTGATTTCTTCTCTGTCTCTCACCTCTGGCTCAGTTGAGTCCCTCGCAGACTGGACATGGTTTCCTCCAGGTTCTGTCGAAGATCCAGAACATTCTGAACCGTCCGCTTTCTTTGTGATTCTGGATCTACACACGCAAAAATACAACATAGACAAAATTTAAATGTACACACACATCAATTACACACTTACACAATCTAAATGTATTTAACATGAAAAATGGTTTAGACTTTTCGTATTATTAACCTCATAAATGGTTCCACTATCTATGGAATTTGTAAAAATGTACATACATTTTCAGAAACACAAAAACACTCTAAATGTAAATCAACAATTGCAAAAGCAGATGAACCAATGAAATCAAAGTGTAAAAATAAGCAGATTCATTAATTCACCTGAAACACAAACCTCAGATCAACTCAACCTGAAGCATCTAGCGGTCACAAGATTTGGGACACTACGACATTTATCAAAAATGTGTCAAAAATGTGCTTAAATATCTGAAATTAGTTTAGTAGACAAAAATATAATTTTCCAAACACGTTTTTTCATGACAAAACTAACATTTTATTATTATTTATTTTTTAAATGCATAACTTTGACTGAATAATGAAGAATCAAAACTCCTTTAATATTGTTTAAAAAGCATCTCAGGGTGAAGCTGCTTGAGAAAATTACATGAAAACAATTCTGCATTTCTTTTTCTTCTTTAATTACAACATAATTCCCATAGTTCCAATTTCATAATTTTGATGAGTTTAATATTATTCTAAAATGTGTAAAGAATATGAACACATAAGTGAGCAAGTGTCTCACAACTTTTGACCGCTAGTGTAGATTTACTGAAGAACCCATCATGAGTGAAAATCTGGCGTGTGTGAGCAGACGGTCAGCATGTCAACAGCATGGCCAATCAATCCCATGGTGCATTTAGGCACGACGCCCGTCCTGACATTAATAACAACCCGACTGCTTTACAGCGAGAGAAGACTCTTATACAAGCATTACTGCATGGACAACACAAATCTCCTGTCAATCACCTTCATTCCCATGAGACATTTAACATGTGTTCAAGCTAATAACATCACTGGAGGTGACAGGACGGTTTTATTAAACATCACGAGGCATGTGACTACTGTAAACTGACCAACCAGCTCCCAACACTACTGAGTAAAGACAAACAGATAAAGACAGCTAGTTACTTTAAGACCTGAAAGAGAAGATTAACAAGTGTCACAAACAGATGCGTTATAATAATAATCTGTAAGATTGCAATCAGGTTTTAAATAGAACAATGACATATTTAAATCATTCAAATATCCTTGTGCTTGATCATTGAGGACCTAAACTATTAAGATATCATTTATATCATATGTATTATGTAAAGATGACTTGATCTGTGCATTATGAAGGAATTCTAAAAATTGCAATTTGTAAGGTGTGCAAAACTCTACAATTATTATTATAAACCGAAAAATACTTATTTATATTTATATACACTTATTTATAAATATTCATATCATTATTTATATATACACAGAATTGGTTTTGTCAGCTTGCATGTTTCCATAAAAAAAGACTTTCAGACTTCCTCAGATGATCAAAAAAGGTGGTAAAGAAATAGTTCCTTTATGGCATCGCTGACACATACAGTATAAAAGCAGACTTTATCTCTATAGCTGCTGACTGCACTGGAAATGAACGTTTAATATACGTTCTCTTTTTCTATATGCTTTCATCTGTAGGGTATATGGGTCACATCACTAACATACATGTGAATAAAACCCCATTCTATCATTTTGTATTAGTTCATTTCAAGTAAATACTGGGAAAACAAAGCATTCATTCAATTTAGATGAACATCTATACCGTATATATTTAGCATATGTGCCATGAGTTAGCAGGTCCTGGTATGACAATCATTATAAATGCACACATGAATGGAGGTCTATCTCTCATATCTCCATCATAATGCTTCCGCTTATATTCAGATTTATTTCCTGTGTGACACAAAGAAGTCAGATGTGGCCTGAGCTCCTTCAGTTTCCATATAACCTCCTTCCTCAATTCAATCTATTGTCTCCCAGATATTTAAAGCCGGTGGGTTAAGAATCTCCTCCAGCTGTGAGGAAACGAATGATTCATTCAGAGACTCAATGTTCTGACCTCATAAAGAATCTGACGACTCATGAGGATGTTTGTTATGTTACAGAACTGTACAGTAATATTTATAATGATCAGAAGACACTTTGATACAGAGAATAAATGTTGTGTAAAAGTCGCCCTGTGGCTCATTGTGTTCTTTCCAAAATTAAGGTTTCTAAATTTGGTCAGATGTGTTTTTTCTGTACTGTTCATAACCCTTGTCATTGTGATGCTAACAGAGAAAAACTCAACCATACAAAACTGATAGAAACTGATGCATTCATGAGAAGAGATAGTTCAGCCAAAAATAAAATTCTGTCATCATTTATTCACCCAAGTCATTAGAAATCTGTATGAGTTATATCTGTAACAGAAGATATTTTGAAGAATGTTGATAATTAAACACTGAACTCCATTACATGAACACAAAACCACACATTTATCTTCTGTTGTGTTCTACAGATGAAAGACTCACATACAGATTTACAAACACATGAGAGCGAATAAATGATGATTTTTTTGTGTGAACTGTCCCTTTAACTATACTACACAAACAAGACATTATTAGATTCTGCTTTGTAACAATCCTTATTAGATTCCTATTGAATTTCCATAAGACACCACCGGATAAACACATTCCTACAGGAGATTTGGAGCCTCTACTGGATATTATGTCATCTTAACTCAACTCATATTGTATTGCAATCATTATAGTACTGCAAACTGTGTTCTTGAAAAATTTGTGTTGTGTTTTGTAGGAACAAATGTCCAATAGAGGATGTACCCTTAAAAACAAAGGTTTCTCCAAAAAGAACCTTTAACATTTAAAGAACCAAACATGGAAAATATTTTATTTTAAGGTTCTCTGAGGAACAAAAACACAACAACGGCTATCAAGAGATGACCAATACATCTTCATAATGAGTTTGATTCAGGTCATGATGTCCCATGAGTTGTGTTTTAACTCACCGCTGAATTCTTTTTGTTTCAGACTTACACAAACCACTGCAGGAACCCAGGACAACGGATTTATGATTTAAGCAAATGAGATTTGGATAGAATTGAAATAGAGGTCACGTATCTAAGAGCTTATGCGTGAATAGAGTGTATGATGTTTTATTAAAATGATAGAAACAACATGAAATACACATTAGACATGTAACCTGATGTCAGTGACATTCATGGCCATAACAAACAACTATACTGTAAAATGAAACACAGATGACTGAAGATGGCAAGGTGGGCTGTGTTTCAAAGCTACAAACTCATAGAATCCAGTGAGACGCCGGCTGATTTCCCTCACACGTACCAGAAAATTGAATTGAATTCGACAGCATTATTTTCCAGCTCAGAAAAAGCATCACGAGAGACAGATGACAAATACACTAGAAGCTCAAGCGGACTGCAGTATGACTTGCTGTTGAGCTTCAGTTCTCCTCTTACTCTCCGCTTCTCTGATATCAGCCATTACTTCATTACAGATGACCGACGACACGAGCTGAGACAACACACGCACGCACACACACACACACACACACACACACACACACACACACACACAACACACACACACACACAACACACACACACAGATTCACAACACCAGGCAGGCATCAAAAGCAGATCAGTGTGCCACACGTCACCCTCCAGCGTTTGTCGCTCGTTCATCGAACGTTATTGGATAAACACTGAGAGGAATAATCTATGGATGGCACGAGTGAGAGAGACAGAAAGAGAGCGGATGCACATGCTAACGGGAACAAAGCCGTCTAAAGCATCACCTTTACATTCACAGCTGCAATGACAGAGCTCTCCTAAAGCAACGCATGAATACAGAGATGTGATCACAAATGAATCCACACCACGCTTCATTCAGCGGCCATACTGCCATCACCAGCTGCTCTTAGGTGGGCGTGAAAGCAACACAATCTCATGACAATTCGGAAAAATTTGACAAAGTGACAAATTGGTGCAAATTCATCTCATGTGGACTGCTTTTTAATGTTTAGTGTACGGCTTATGTTTTTTATTACCGTATACGAATTAGCCACCTTGTAAAATAGAAAATTCACGTGAGATTAAGCAAAGAAATCGGGTGGAGTTGACTTTGGCCGTGGCCACATGCAGGGCACGGTTGTCGTTCTCCAAAAAAACTGTTTGTGTGCATAAGTTTCAATAAATTTGTTGTACATTTGGTTGGAAATTGGGAAAGTGATACTCACCGAGCATTTGACTAAAGAGCAACTGCTCCAAATCTCCAAGAACGGTGACAACTAACTCTGGGTCCACCTTGAGAAAGGGTTTATCTCCACCCTCATCACCTTGACCTTTGGCCTCAGGGTCTCCAGAACAAGCCGTCGCTACCTTCTTAACACTCGCTTTGGCTTTGCTGGAAAGAATATCATCATCAGACTTACAATCATCTGAAGTCTTGCTCAGAGGTTTCACTTCCACGTAAGGACCTCGAGGGATCCGACTTTGGCTCTTTCCGGGTGCCGCCAGCGGGGTGAAGGCCTTGGGCTTGCCCTGGAACAGGGAGTGGTCAGATTTGGAAAGGTTTCGGGAGAGATGGGTACCACCTGCTCCTACACCGGCCGGTTTTGGTTTGCCCATCTTCAGGTGGCCCGTGGCGGCCCTGCTCATGTCATCGCACCATTTTGGCTCGTAGAGTTGCATCTTCTTCTC
This sequence comes from Oreonectes daqikongensis, assembly GCA_026939265.1. NCBI lineage: Eukaryota > Metazoa > Chordata > Actinopteri > Cypriniformes > Nemacheilidae > Oreonectes > Oreonectes daqikongensis. Next base: position 87,546 of record JAOTQM010000604.1, on the reverse strand, counting down.
GGCGTCCGTCAGCACGGCCAGGTTGGTCAGGGACCTCTGCTTGCGGAGGTTGGATGGCACGGGTATGCGTCCCTCCGTGCTGCCGACGCGGTACACCTTCAGCTCGCTCCTGGCCACGCTCTGTGGCACGCCGGATTTGCCCCTCTTGGCAGCCATGCCCACACCTTTGACTGCGTGCTTTGGCACTTCCAGCAGCACAGGATTGACACCTCTCCCTGCTTGTATTCAACCCCGGATCTCCTTCCTTTATGGAAACATATTTACAGCCCAAAAATCTAATTTTGCAGCTCTTGCTCACACTAATTCCCCGTCTCCTTTTGCTTCCTCCCGGAGTCTTTCTGTCGGCCTGCAGCAGCTGCCGCCCTGAATCTCTCTCTCTCTCTCTCTCTCTCTCTCTCTCTCTCTCTCTCTCTCTGCCTCGCTCACCCGTTCCTCTCCTCCCTTCAACAGACCGTCTTGCCGCCGAGCCGTGCAGCAGCCAAATGACAGCAGTGCTGAATGCAACAACAGTCCCTGCCCCCTCCCTCCCTCCCTCCCTCCCTCTCTCCCTCTCTCTCTCTCTCTCTCTCTCTCTTTCTTTCTCCCTCCCTCTCTCTCTCTCTCTCTCTCTTTCTCCCGGTTGCATTTTCCGGTGCGTCTCCCTGCCTCAGCAGAAAGTGTGAGATGTTAGGGGGAGATGACAAATTGCAAGGCATGAATGTAAACTGAATCCAGAACAGTCCTTTTGTGTATTTCTATACACCTTTTATTCTTTTTATACCATTATTCCTCCCCTCCCCCTCCAATGCTGAATACTTATTAAAATCCCACTCATGTATTCATGAGAAATATATTACGTATGCAATTCATATAATGCATTAAAACATGACAATAGCATGTAGAAGCAGAATATATGATGGACCTTCAAAATATCTGTTAATATGTGAGATCATGTAGAAATGTTGTAGTATGAAGGTAATATGCTGCCATTGTACAGTAATATAATGCATCATTATATGATATTAATATTATATATGCAACATAAATCATTAAAAATATTTCTATAGTGGTTTTCACAGTTTTGAATTGTTCACTTATCTTCAGATGTTTGTCACAACACCTCCTACTCTACAGTATCTCACATCATCACGCTACACTTCATAAAGAGTTGTGTTGTTTTTAGATGATCCCTAACATCTCACGGCCATCTCTCTCTCTCTGGAATACACCGCAATGCTTCGCTGGAGATGCTGTCACCATAGCAACGCTTCTACCTACATCACAGCGGCCATGTCCTGTCACACTGCAATGCACAAAGCACATCTCCAGTGTAGAGAAGGTAACAGCGTGCGCGCCTTTATCTGTTTATAAAGCAACAATACAGAAGTGAAGACTGACTTTAATGAATCACCCATACCCATCCAGATGCAACTGAGCAGTTCAGTACAGCGTGTAAATGAAAACCTCAAAGCTCTCCTGCCGGGGGTCCGCACACACTCGAGCATCTGTGGTCATTCTGACGCCAAACAAGTTATTTCATGTTACTGAAGGGGAGAAAGAGAGTTGAGAAGAAAGAAGTCTTTTGTTTCTCTTTGTCACGAGTGGCCGTGTGACATCATTCGATGAAGAACACACGTCCTGTGGACCGTACAGCTGTCACAAACAGCCTGAGAAGTCATTCACCAACGAGACGGACATACCGATTCAAACACAACATATTCAGAAACGCCAGGCCTTTGATAAAGACGAACAGAAGATAATTCACTGCTGAAAGCTTTCAAAGAGCAGGAAACTTGACCGGGCGCTCCGTCTCATTTAAATATCAACTTTGTCTCCAATGTTTCTAATAAATGATTTACAAGACAGAAAGAAACCACACAAATGAGACATTGTTGACATACAGTAAGAGAGGCATAAAATTCATCTGGATGGCACAGCTTGAATAATTTGCACTATTGCTAGGCTCATATTGAAGTCTCTGAGTTTCCCAAAAGAAAGAGATCTCATCTGTGATATCTCAATTAGTTCTCACAAATGTCTCCGTTAGAGTTTCAGAAGAGATGGCAACAACGTCTCAAACTGATTCAAAAGTCAATATTATTGAAGATCTCAATATGATCTCATCACATTAACTCAAATCCAGATCTCTACATTCATTTACACCTCCAGACTCTTCATGTGTTTCAACAATATAAAATCATTTGAGGAGAAAACACTGAGACTAAGATGATATTTAACTGAAACACAAGTGAGTCATGTGAGAGTTCTTCCAGACATCTGGAGCTCATGGTGGTCGGTGAGCAGTGCAGATGTTTGGACATACATGTGAACATCTGAAGGGTTTTTGGCTGAAATATAACTCACACCAGACCTGTGAGGACATTCATTCAGTGTTTATGAGATCATTATGGGCTGTGTGTGTGTGTTTGTGACAGTGGGTTTCTTCTTCTTATATTATAATCACAGGGATTTCTCAGTGTGTGTGTGTGTGTGATGCTGTACATAAATCTAAAGTCAGTAAAGTATCTGCACATATGTTGTGCATTAACGCTGCAGTCATTCAACTGTAAATATGGGAACATAATCCATAAGAACTCCACAGTTTGGAAAATATTTGTCATAAGACAAACACAGAATTAGTTTCTCACATCTGACTGGAGTTCTCATGCTTGTAATTGAGGTTAAACGTTAACTAATTCAGCTTTAAAGGTTTACCTGCTTTTTACAATTCTTAATATAAAGCACAAAAAGCTACAGTATGAGATGAAGAACAAGCCATATTTCACCCCAGAAGCACAAGTAAGAAATAATATATTATATTCTTGTCTCTCATGTGTAGAGTAGGAAGCTTTGGATAAAGTGTCTGCTAAATGAATAAATGGAAATTATTATTTTTTTTGAATAAATGCAAAGTAATATTTCAGAATAAAAACTGCACAAACCTGATGAAGCATCTTATCACTACAGGAAAATAAGAACACGAGCGCTTCATCGCTTACCCAAACCATCACTGCAAACGTCCATTGAATCTGAAGAACCTTCACTAAGATCCTCAAGAGAAGAGCCGTCCTCTCCAACCTGAACCCTGAGATAGAACAGAGATGTCCAATGTTATCAAGACATCACAAGAAACTACAGAATGATCATTTCTTCTTTAAAAATCATTTGGAGAAAAAAAAACACAAATCTGGGGAACATTTATCTCAGATCACTTTTCAGGTTTGAAAGAAACAACAGAGATATTAAAGAGATATCACCTGAATCTGAAAGGTGCCACCGCTGCCATGCGTGGAGACTCGTGCCCTGTCTGCTGTGTATTCGAGACACAAACACGAGCTTTAGATGCCGTCATCTCTCTATCTGCTATTCCACGAGTCAACATTTCCATCCGTTGCTTTTGTAAGCTCATCTGATCTCTTCTGGATGTTTCCCATATGATGTTTCCATTGGTCGGTCTCTCTTTAACTCGTCCTGTATGAGAAGATTCTGTAACATCATCATCTAGACTCCTGAAGTGATGTCGTCTCCAGTTCTTATTGGAATGTCTGTCCAGATCTCTAAAGTCTGTTTGGGGTAAAGAGCCCCTCCACTGTTCTCCTGTGCTCTTAAACTCTCTTTTGGGCACATGAGGGCTGCTGTTGGCCGAGCGTGGAGTCCAGTTTATTCCTCCGCTTGTCTCTTGAACCCTCAGTCTGGATCCTGTCGGGACTGATGATGGAGATCTGGAGGATCTGGAGGATCTGGAGGTGGAAAACGCTGTCGCCCGTCCACCCGGCGGGTTCAGTGCCGCTGGTGTCAGTAAAGAGTCTGTTTTGGAGAGGTTGGTCAGACTCTTCGGCAGAGGAATTCCAGAAGCGCTCTCAGGCATCGGCTTCATGTTTACTCCAGACATCATCATGGTCGAGGACGGTCACAAGATGCAGATCTGAAGGAAATCACAGAATTTAGTTTAGATTCAAATTGAACAGATCATGTTTTCAAATATATGTGTTGGACAATGACTAAGAGATACTAAACATAAATAAAACTGTAAGACTGGAGACGAGATTTCACATTCATGAGAAAAGAAACAAAGCACAGAAATCTCTTCAAATAAAACATTGTTTATGTTACTTTCTGTGAAGGTAATGATATATCACGATACAAACATATACAAATTTGTTTTGCAGAGCTATGGCTTACAATATGCCATCTGTTTGATCACATTGAGATATGAACACATGAGAATGTTTTTGTGCTTTTGTTCTGCTTTTACTGTTTTAAAAAGTTCGTATGAAAAAATGAAACCTTAAAATAGGTATTATTAAAAATATAACAATAACATTGAAATTGTAAATTAAAATATGAATTTCAGTTAAATTTATTTAGCTGATACTATTTATTTTTACTATATATTGGTGATTTCAGCTGTTTCTCTCCATCCACACACACAATATAAAGAACTTGAGGTCAGACACACTGTATGTGTAGAATGAATTTCATTTTCTAAAAAGAGACGAATAAAACTGTGATATTAGATTCAAATAAAGCCGCATTGCTTGATCAATATCAAGCGGACAGTTAAAGCCCCACTAACACACAATAAGTGACAGTGACTGAAGATGATCTTTCCCTTGAGAAGAGTCAGAAGACACAGTGTGTTTACTCTCTTATTATTCTTGGAAAGCAGAGTCATGGCATTTATCTGAAGACCCTCAACAGACCTCACTTAAAGCAACATAAAAATGACAATAAATGTTCCTGCAGCACTGCGCTAGCAACATAAAGATCATGGGTTTGATCCCAGGAAACACACACAACTGATAATAAAGTACATGTGGATACTTCACACATAAACCGTAAATGTCTCCTATGCTGTGAAAACTATAATGTAGAAAACAAAGTGTAAATAATATATTATTTCATTATATATTTATTTTTCTACATATTTGCTGTCACACCATAGGACACATGTATGGTTTATTTGTCAACTAGGCACATATAAATGGTTAAACTCTTATAATAATGATGAATCTAATTAGCATACTGCCATGTCTGAAGGAGTCCTCAAGACAGACTGACACCAGTTGGTACTCCCAGCAGGCAATGCCAGATCTCTCATCCAGTGCCAAGACCTTCTTCAATAACACGACCCGTCGACTATCACTGTTGACCAATCTGGCTCAAATCATTTACTCAATGGAGCAAATATCTATAATAAGGGCCATATATAAACATCTGATTCCAGATCAGTATAAAGTGCTGATGAAAGAAATGTTGATCATGTGACCCTCTGGGTTGTCATGGCCTGATAAACATGTCATATTTCATTACAGTGACAAGAGTCTAAATCTGGAATTACTGCATCATAAACGCACAACAGGGGCTAGTTGTCACACACATGCTTCATAAACGCTTGTTTTGTATCATTTTTCAACACCTAGTTCCCATAATTATTTTGTTTTATAAACTTAAAATGTTTCAGTTTTACAAAAAAAACATCAATTAAACTGGAAATCATTTTATAAACACAAATGAAAGATTATTACTTTAAATAGTATTTCAACTTTTAAACAAAACAGTGATAATCATGACAATGACAACTTACCGCACTAAGATGATTGTGTTTTTTCTTGGGTAATAACACTCATCATGTATGTGTCAAGCAGAAACATTGACTTGATAAAGTTTAAGTTAATAAAACAACTCCTCACAAGTGTCAAGCACACTTTATAGATGGAAGATAAACATCCTAAAAAGCACACACAGGAAATGACATCACTACTCTAAAACCCTCGGCATCATTACAAATGAAAACAAACACACACCAGCGGACAGCATCTGTACACACGGAGTCATGATGACACAGCAGTTCAGAGCGGCCCACAAATTCCACTACACACACACACACACACACACACACACACACACACACACACATCTGGGACCAATAACACCCAAACAACACACACTTTATCATTTTATACAAGTTATTAAATCTCACCTCAAAGAACGGGTTACATGTACTGCAGAGCAAGAGTAAATTCCAACAGCATCTCTGCTTTATCCGAGTATCCCAGAATCCCAGTGTCCCAGTGTCCGTGCTATGAGAGAGATAACCTTTACTGTCTCATAGAATCTCAGGGGAAGGCGGAGACTACAGACATCTGGACATCCAACGAGGACAACACATGAGCCAATGAGAAACACTAAGAGAAAACAAAGGACGTGCTCCGTCCCCCCTCCCCTCATGACACACACACAACACGCACGCACGTGCACACACACACACCAGTTAGTCATGACATCATTTCCTCAGGGTCATGACCTCTGATATGTCTCCTATCAGTTTGCATTGATGTGACACAAACCTCTTCATGACAGATGAACTCTTCTCTGTGCCACAGACTTAAAACACAAACTGAATATCTATAAAATAAACCTGTGTGTTACTGTTCACTTACATGGTGATCAAATGAGAAAAACATTAAAATAGTGAAGAAACACTGAAGTTGGGACCAAAGAAAATAATTTAGACCCAGAACTTCAGAAAATGTTTGACTGTGATTTCAGTACAGGTGATATTTTATTTAGTTTGTAAGGCATGATGTTGTAGGATTTCATTTTTATTGCAGTGTCTGTCCTTATGTGACTGCTCATGGTTTTATATAACAGGCCTGGTTATGATGGTAAATTTAGACCCGAGACCCAGATTCAATAATTTAATTCTTTCTTCTATTTCTTCACATTTCCAAGACCAATCCAGTATGTCAGATACAGTCTTGTAAGGAAGAGAGAGAGAGACAGAGAGGCTGGGTCAAGTCAAGCGAATGAGACCGAGTGAAAAATCTGACACCCCTGAAGAAACCCGTCACCGCTCAGAGGTCATGTCCTCATAACCTATTATCGACTCGGACATTTCTCTCCATATGAAAAACATTCTCGAATGATATTAAAATCTCAATACAATCACCAGGTGCCAGTTCTTCCCAAAAATACATCTAATATGTCTTTGTGTGTATTACACCCAGATACTAAACTGTAAGTGTGTCAGTATTATTATTAATGATGATGATGATAATCTCTGACATGAACGTTTCCACAGCTCATTCACTGTCTCACAACTAACCAGATTTAAACACTTGATCCTGAATCTCATAAGATGTTGGAGGTTCGTTCCATTGGATGTACTTCACTGAATCCTGTATTGTGTGGATGAGATGCATTACATTATATCTGGATATGAGAGGAATGACACTGCAGTATGATGCAAAACATGTCGACAAATGTACACTGTCAAATCATTTTAAATTGTTTCAAATGATATAATATATAGGTTTGATAATGCTGGACACGTCCTGCAGACAGTCTCACATTCATCACACATAAAGACATGAGATACTGATGAAGTGCATTAAAATCTAGAAATAAATCCAGTCTAACCTAATGACTTGAGAAAACGCTGGACATCTCACTCTTCAGCAAACGCACTTTAGCAAATGAACCCTATGAACCTGTAAGAGAGAGAGATTTACATACTACTATTATAACCAGGATTTTTACAAAACAAACCATCTAAAACAGACACAAGAACATCCAAATAAACATAAAAAATCATTTTTGATTTGTTTGTTTTGATTGTCTGGTTTGTTCCAGAACCAAACAGAAGCTGATATAGTTTTTCTGAAACAGATCAGACATTGTTTGGAACAATCCAACTATTCAAGCCAAAATATTAAAGTCTGGTACGTAACGTTTCCAGACAGAAATCATTCACATTCCTGTAGAGTTTATATGACATTTATGAACAAGACACAGGAAAATGTTATTGAAGTATCAACCGAGTCTCAGATATTTCTCCTAAAACTGTTTAGGGTTTGAGTAATCTTGATGAGAAATGTTTGAGTTCATATTAATATCTTCATTAATATTGACTTTTGATTGCAGATGAGACAAATCTGAGCTCAGTTTGAGACATTGTTGAGATCTCTGCAGACGAGACAAATCTGAGCTCAGTTTGAGACATTGTTGAGATCTCTGCAGACGAGACAAATCTGAGCTCAGTTTGAGACAATGTTGAGATCTCCTCTGAAACTCTTATGATGACATTTGTGAGATTTATGATTTTCTATCTGAGACGCAGATGAGACTTAATCTAAAGTTTCCAGTTGTTCATTTATTGACATCTTGGAGAAATAATTGAGACATTAAAGCGACGTTTTCATTCATACGGAATCTCATGATATAGTTCACAGCTACTCTATTTTTCTCATCAGTGACTCATGTGACAGCTAGCGGTGAGTTGGGGATTTAAAGCAGGCAGGACATGATGGTTATAAAATGGGCATGAATTCAGTCCAGATGAGTTAAATCACTGTTGAGAAACAGAATGTAAAAGAGTTGTTTAACACACACATACACACAAGTCCTCTGGAGAAAACAGAAAGCCAGCGAGTGTGTCATCATCTGTCATTCTTTCCAAGGAAAAGTGTGTCAACATCAGGGTGTAACACATATGTTTGTGTGTGTAACTGTTATACATCAGAGCAGTCTTTCACCTTTAAAATCTGAAAATGACATGAAGATATGGTTTTCTGATGTCTATGGAAATTCCCTAAATCATTACATCATCAGCACGTGACTGTGGTTTTATGAGATCATATTATTTTCAACTGACAGAGAACTTCTCCAGCAAAGCCCAAACACGTAAGCATGATCTGTCGAACATCTGATAGAAGACATCAATACAATCTGGTTATGCAGTCTCTCTTTCTCCATAATCTCTGAATCGTGTTAACATAAAACAAAACTATTAACAAAAAACTAACTTTTCAACCCCAAAAAACTGGATAAACTCTCAATGTTAATAAATCCACCTGCAGTATGTAAGCAGTTTACTCACTTTCTGAGACACGGTGGATAAATCCAGATCACAGGTTCATATGAAGGCAAGGTTCCAGTCTTCATGAAGCATCGGGTTATGATCTTCCCATTAGTGACTTTGATCTCTTGAGTCTGAACAGAAAAGCAAACATTCAGCCGACATCTACAGCGTCTGAAATACATACTGTGTTCTCTCTTCTACAGTAAATGGCCAGTCTGGCGCGGCTCCAGACTCGATGGATCTTTCTCCTGAACGCAGGGCCATTAGTTCAGAAGATGAATCTCACCTGTCATAAAGCTCTCAGGCCACAGAGGATCTGATGTAAATGCATTAAGATAATTATATACTGAATGATCTTTACATCAGTCAGCACCACTGCATTCTTACCAGCTCACTGTGTAAAGTACATCAGACTTTTCTAAAGCGTTCCTCACACATACACACCGTCTGTCACGCTGAGGTGGTGTTAAACTGAAGGGTACGACGTGAAATGTGAGTTTGACCTGATGATGTTGATGATGATGATGGAGAAGATGTGAGGTGGAGCTGATGGATGGATATACAGTACAGAGCTGAATTGTGTCAGTATCTCTAAAGACAGACAGACTCGTGTTTCGGTCTTCACGCTCTCATTTATCTGCATTTACTGCATTGAATTTGATCCGATCACACAACACACACACGCACACGTCTGCATTTACTGAGCCAAAAGCTCTTTAACACTACACATTCTATAGCTTAAGAAATACAGAGATGAGGGTGTGTTGTGCCATCATGATGAAAGTGTAAGATCGTCCTCTAGTGGCCGTACTGAAAACTGCCCTTAAACATAAACAGCTTCAGTGATTGGGACAAAATATGAATATTTGCTCTAAAACACAAACTCAGTTCAGCTGAATCCAAAACCAACAAACTGTACGTCTTTGCACATAGAATTTTATAGAAGATGTGTTTCCATGATTTGACAAATCAACAACACAAACTAAAAAGTGTTTTAAAACTATAATATAAGCTATAAAAAGAATGATTTACTCACAGATCCACAGCTCATGTCCAGAAAAGATCTGTTTAATACACACACGTACACAGGAGACGCTGAGAAAACACACACATACAGAGAAGAGCACAACGGTCCTATAAACACATACATGTGAATGAGGAAACCAGACAAAACACTTACATTTCTCAATAAATCTACATTTTTTGAAAACAAAAAAGTAACCAATGGTATGTTTTCGTAAGCGGATCCTAAATCACTGAGAAATGTATAGATTTTTGTGCATCGTATCCACTTAACACAGCTGGCCGTGTTAAAATAATAACAACTGTATTTAAGAACAACATACAGTATGTCTTTAAGAAAGTTTATAGTACAGTTTTCACTCACTCCACAGTCTCATGGTTATCTTTTCACTGTGATCATTAGAGTCTGGTATGATGACAATGCAGTCATCCAAACTAACCGTGTAAGGCCATAACACACACGCATGCACACACACACACACACACACACACACACACACACACATCTCATGCGCTGCTGCAACATTGCATGTCTTTCTCATATGTTCATTCACTATTTGACTATTATAAAGTTACTATCAGATTACAGCATATGTAAATAATTTCATATAATGTATTGATTAATATTATTATTTAATAAAATACTGAAGAATAAAACAACGCATTAAATATTTTTTTAAATATGTATAACTATGGATCACTATTGGCTGTTTAGATAAAACCATCTTTCCATTGAAGAGACCATAAAAAACTATCATAAAATCTAAGTCAAAAATAAAAGATGATCACATAATCCAGTGTCTCTCTCTCTCTCTCTCTCTCTCTCTCTCTCTCTCTCTCTCTCTCTCTGCGGCTTCCCCTCCCACTTTCCATCTCTTCATCCGTCCCATCCTCTCCAGAATCATATGAAGCTCTCCTGAACACTCTGTGATCTTCAGCATCACACACAAAATCAAAGCAGGTGAGAGAATATTTACTCTTCTTCTAAACGAAACGCTGAACGCCGCTTTAACATAACAGAAGACTTCTAATAATGTATCTCTGTAACAAACTGCGTATCACGTTTATTTATACCTCATTTAACATCCCACGTGTCCTCAGACCACATGTTTCTGTGTGTTTACCTACAGAATGCCGCTCGGAGGAGGAAACAAGTGCGGATGCTGTAAGAAGACGGTGTATTTTGCAGAAGAGGTTCAGTGTGAAGGACAGAGCTTCCACAAGTCATGTTTTCTGTGCAGTAAGTCACCACAACTGATCCGAGACCTGTGATGATCTCAACACACAAACAGCAAACTAACATAAGTGTAGTATAGATGCACAGCGGGTCTTTCTGTAGCTTCAGTGGTCTGTGATATTATTACACTTTTATACTGGAAAACCATTTATTTCATCACAGTTTGACACATTATTGATGTCTACAGTCAGACATCGTCCTAAAAACACAGTACTGAACCGCATTTCTGTAACTATTATTAAGACTATCTGAAGTAACACGAGTCATGTAAATCTGTTTCATGTCAGAATGAAGTCTCTTGTGTTTTCCACACATGGCCATATTAGGTGTGCTATCAGTGATGTGCGAGTTTGTCGGCCTTATATGGCTGAAGAGCGTCTGTGTCTAACCACAGAAGAACACATGAGTGTTTATGTGTGTGATGACACCTGCGCAGACATTTACAAACACACCAAACATCAGCGACACAAGCGTTTGGTCCAGCATACATGTGTAAGAGTTTGTGACAGAAAGAGAAAACAAAAGTGTGTTTTGTTCTGGAATGATCTCTCATCTTAATAATGTCTCACAATAAGCTCAGATTCAAACATCATCTCACAGCGAAAATTGCTTTTGAGTCTCAGAGGAGAAATACAAACGAGACTGTAAATGAGTTCATATTGAGATCTTTAGTAATATTGCAGACTTGACAGATCTGAGCTCAGTTTGAGACATCTCGTCTCATTTGTGAGATTTTTCTCAGAAATAAAACAATCAGAGAAACATGTTGGATGTTGACAGAGCGACTGATCTAATGATGCAGAATTAAAGCTGTGTGTTAAATAAACCTGGTGTACTCACTGCAGTGGTGTGCAGAAAGAATCTAGACAGCACAACCGTAGCCGTACATCAGGATGAGATCTACTGTAAGTCCTGCTACGGCAAGAAATACGGACCAAAGGGATACGGGTTCGGTGGAGGAGCAGGAACTCTGAGTATGGACACTGGTGAGGGTCTGGGTATCAAACCCGTCGGGTGAGTCCATCCAGGGTTTTTTTACTAAAAGTATATACAACATTATATCAAAACAACATATTACAGAAGTTGCTGTATTAAAATGATGTCACTTCCTGAACGATGGTCTTTTGTTAACCTGTAACAGGGTGGAAAAAGATAGAAAAACAGATCAACTAATATTCCAAAGACAACATGTTTTGATAAAAGAGGAAAAATAAAGCCTGGCTACATTCCCTTAAACCAGAGAAATTTTAAATTCACTATTTTACTTTTATTACAGTGACGACTGTGACTTTATCATTTATTTAATATATCAAAGCTAGTGTGTCAGGCTAGGAATCAGATCCTTGAAATTAACATTTTTATTATCACTTGCTGTGTGCATACTTTTAGAAATGTGCATGTGTTATCTTGTGATAAAGCACAGGAACCACAAATTGACCATAGTTTCATTATATTAACTATAACCGTGATGTAGTTAAGCTATGGTAATACAAATCAGACAAAACATGCTATGTGTATATATACCTAACCCTGCTTAACAGCGATGACTATAATTCAGTCATTGTTTTCGGTTGTGTAGCGATCTCTCACCATCTCGGTTTATCACACAGACAAACACAACATCAGTCGACTAACAACCCCAATTCATCAAAATTTGCTCAGAAGCTCGGCGGTGCAGACGTGTGTCCTCGCTGTGGAAACTCCGTGTACGCCGCGGAGAAGGTGGTGGGAGGAGGAAACGTGAGTGGCTTTTTCTTCACAGACTGATAAACACATCTACTGACTTACTGAAGAGATGATCATAAACATAACCTGGAAGAAAGACAAACATGCATTCATTAAGCTGAAATATACGTGTCCTCGTGTAGGCGTGGCATAAGACCTGCTTCAGATGTGCCAAGTGTGGCAAGAGTCTGGAGTCGACCACACTAGCGGATAAAGATGGGGAGATTTACTGTAAAGGTCAGTCGCCATCTATATTGAATCGGTGTCTAAAATATGCAAATAAAACCTGAATGTTCATGAATACTAACACAGTATGACGTCATGTTGTGTGTTTACACAGGGTGCTATGCTAAAAACTTCGGACCAAAAGGCTTTGGGTTTGGACAGGGAGCCGGCGCTCTCGCACATGCCCAGTAAAACCACAGCTGACACGTGTGAGGAAAACCTACAAACCTCACAACATGTCTGAAAAATGTTTAATAAATAATATTATTTACAGTCATTTTTACTAAGAAAACAGTCGTTCATGCGATAACTTCAGTTTCATCAACTGATCTGTAATAATAATAAACTTGGTTACTTTTCACTCTCTCTGACATTTTTTACATTCAGAGACACAAATAATTAAATGTCAGGCAATATATTCTGCATCTGCAAACTGTAATGACTAAAATAAGTCATTATGAATTTTGAGTCTTACTTAAAGAGTACATTCCACGAGATCATAAACATTACATTTCATGCATTGTGTAATGTTGCCGCGTCTGAAAGTAAGCAGTCTGCCAAAGTTGTAAATCTGAAGGTGAACGAATAACAAAGTTATTAGCTTGTAAAAATGGGAGTCGACTCTGAATCACGCGAACGAGTCGTGACCCGTCCGAGTCTTTAACCTCCGTGTAGCTAAATAAATATCTAGAAATAGTCCCCGCCTGACCGCGAAAACTTGAACACACGCGCTAAACCAATCACAGCAGACTAGACCATCTGACCAATCACAGCAGACTAGACCATCTGACCAATCACAGCAGAATAGACCATCTGACCAATCACAGCAGACTAGACCATCTGACCAATCACAGCAGACTACGCTAGCGGAAAGGATTAGACCGATGAATCGCGGAACGAATCATTTGAGAGTCAGTCAAGAAGTAAGGTAATAAAAACAGCGTATTATTACAAAATAATAGTGTTTTTACACAATGTATGTACATAAACCTGTTCTTGGACACTCCATAAACTAAAGTAGGCCCTTAAAAATCACAAGCTATTTACTCTTTAAGTGAAGCACAATTTTCTCAAGTCTTGTATTTAACTTAAGAAGTTAACAAGTCTCTTCTAACATGTGCTATTGCTGGTTAGTATGACACAGGAATTTATTAGTTTGGTTTAACAAAACATTTGTTGAACTTAATTGTAATTGCACAGAAAGGTTTTCTTGAATTATATTGAGAACAAACTATTGTTTTGATGATTACAACTGTTTGGAAACAGAAAGAGGAGAAACAAGAATCATTGAAGATCTTTCGTGTGACCTCATCATCCACACATCAAAACCACAGTGTGATGAAGAACAAAGAGTGTTTGTGTGTTTGAGCCTGACACTGATCTTTCTGCACAAAACAACAAACAAACAAACCTGATCTCAAATCTGCAGATGGGGAAGAATTAAACAGCAGTGTTTCTCATTTCTCAACTTCCAAAGGGCTCCGAAAGATAAAACTTGATTAAAAATCGAATGTTTGCTTATGTTTGTCATATTTTACTGAGTGGAAATTGTGAATAGGGCGCCACTTCATTCTGTGTTTCTAGACACACAACACAACTCAACAAATCAAATCTAACAAACACACACTTGACCAACACACTGCAGTTTGTTTAAGAGCAGAATTCACAGCTTATCTGACGCGTCTGGTGTTTAACGGTGTATAAAAAGCAGGTGATAATTGACTGTCTGACGTTTGAATATCTCGACTATCAAATCTGAGACCGTGACGTGTTCTAAAACAACATCACATATAAAAGTTCCTCCAACGCTCATAATCTTCTCCAGTCTCCAACAATACACACCAAACAGTGTCAATCTCTCTCAGACCAGCGCTGACAGCTGCGATACACACAATCACCATAATCCAGGGTTTCCACATCAGCCAAGACCCAAATCCATCATGCCAGCAAACAGGACAGGTGTTCTCTGCACACGGACCCTTCTAGAGCTTCTCTAAAGCTGAGGAG
Source organism: Oreonectes daqikongensis (assembly GCA_026939265.1). Taxonomy (NCBI): domain Eukaryota; kingdom Metazoa; phylum Chordata; class Actinopteri; order Cypriniformes; family Nemacheilidae; genus Oreonectes; species Oreonectes daqikongensis. The sequence goes on along the minus strand of JAOTQM010000604.1, from coordinate 72,487 downwards.
TCACGTTACCTTTGTCATGTTAGATCACTAATATTAATATCTCTCCCTCAGGTGCCATTTCCTGGAAATGATGCTCGACACACTGATGATGATGATGAATCTACACAAACGCTACACAATCCGGCAACGAAACAACATTGCTGGATGGTTTTCTGACATATCGAGAAATGTATACTGAGTATTGTTTTTTGCGGTTGTCAAAATTACCGCCAGCATCAAACCAATAGCTGTCAAAAGAGCTTAACTTGTGTTGAATCTGGAACATTCTTTTCAAGGTAACAATGGGATCCGGCCAAACGATTTTAGCTCAGATAAAGCTTTGTTTCGTAATCGTGGAATGTTTTCATCTGACAAACACCAGAGAGACGCTAACAGCTGTCTAACTGCTCTATGTTTAGCTAAGCCAATGTATGGACTACATGACATTCCCATCATATTCTTAACCAGATTAATGTCGTCTATACTAAATATTTTAATCAGACAAGCATGAGGTCAAGCATGAGGCGCCGTTCCCCTGTGGAACCATATAACAAATCATTCTGTCAGAAACACCCTCAATGCGTTTCTTATATACACGTTAATGATGATGCACAAGACAAAACAGAGCGATGCACATATCCAAGATGCCAAAAAGTGAATCTAAAAAGAACCGTATTGCACTGAGAGAGAACGTCCATCTTCTGTAAACTTTTGTCTGGCCCTTTTATTGCTCATGAGACTCGATTGAGTTCTCTGTTGTGACCTCTCAGCTGTTCCTCCTAAAAGTCCTTTAAAGAAATAAAGACAGACTTAAATGAGACGACAGAGGATAAACCACAAAACTGCATCCCTTACGAAGATAAACCATGATTTTATTTATTATAAGCACCACATTTATGACCACTTACTCTTGGTTAAAAACTACTAATGTAGCAAAATAGTTTGAGACATCACTAAGATCTCAGGAGACATACTGTATGTGACTAAACCCTCCATTTCACATTCACAAGTCTATAGTTTAACGTCTGTTGTGAGCGAGATAAATCCGATCATGAGAAGAAACACAGCTCACAGCTGGTGATAAGCGTTGCTTATGTGCTATCAACTTCAGCCGTGCACAAGTGCTGGATAAAAGCTCTGGCTAATAATACCATCCAGTTACAGACTGAGGATGAACAATAAAAGCTCGTCTTAAACACACAGGCATTGTTCTAGAGCATCACTTCAACATCTGACCACCACACCAGCACAAGGTAAGTTCATTCTATATCTGTTTTATAAACTGAACAGAACTACAGAAACGTTCATCATCAATATTAATAGAGAACAATCCATATGGCTTCTTGACTGACGACGGAGATTTAATACTTGACTGACAATTTTAAAGAACTGGTAACATCACAGTCTTACAACTGAAGGTTCCTAAAAGGTTCTTTGTCAGGCTGTGTGGTTCCATAAAAAACCTTTACATCCAAAGTTTTCTTGTTGTAAAAAAATGTTCTTGAATCGATCCTTTATGAACTGAAAGAGTCTTTGGGGAACCCAAAATGGTTCTAAAGCAGTGCTGCAAAAACCCTCTCGGAGCATCTTCGTTTCTAAAGTGTGTTTTACAACACATCACGACTTTCTGTCCTAGCCTCCTTCACTAATTCACTTTATTTTCTTCATCATCAAGGTTTTAACACAAAATAATAACACATCATCAAATGATTTCAGACTCTTTCGTGTCATAAATCATCACATTTTAATCAGTAAAAATAGAGATATGAGTGTAACTATAGTTTAAAACATCTCTCAGTAAATCTCCTCTGGCAGTCTCTATCCTGTTTCAGATTTGTTGGTAATGCGGAAGTTTTAATGTGAATTTTATCTTTTACGGGACGAAATAAACATCAATGAGCGGAAACATGGGCAGGGTGTGTGTCTATTCCTGGTACATGAGTGGATACGGGCTGGAGAAAGCTGGGATTGTTATCTGTGTGACATAGTTATCATACCAATATCACCAAACCACCATACACGTCTGCCAACACCTTCCTCCTACGAGACCACTTCTGAGCTCTCTCTCTCTCTCTCTCTCTCGGGTCGCTGTCATTACTTTGAAGTGTTTAACAGATGCAGAGCAGACGAGTCAATTAATGCTCAGTTGTTTCATTGTAATGTGAATGAGAAGCACTGTTTACTTATAATAGTGATCATTTGAAAAGTAAAACACAGGAGATGTTTGGAGTCGTTTGATGACACATGATTATCATGTCTGACCTCTTGACGACCCTTTAGAAACAAGTGCCTTTATTTTTGTCCCTCAGGTCGACTCTTCATTGTAAAGATGCCCGAGTGAGTATATTGTGTCTCTGTTTCCTGTGGTTTGAAATCCTAGACATCTTAACAAATGTGCTCTATTCTTAGAATAACCGAACATACTCTCAAGACTTCTGTCTTCATCTAATACATTGATCACGAGTGGGGAATATAAGAATATGAAGACAAAATCTTTATATTCAATTCTTAAAAAAAGACTTCTAGACCCCACCGCGTGCATTTATAGGATTTGTTATGAATGACATTTACGATATCTAATTTAATTAACTTTTTTTTCCAGGCAAGAGGTAAGAGCGAAAAACCCTCTTCAGGTGGCCCTTAAAAATCTAATCTACTGTAAAAATATTCTATGATGCAAAAATAATCGTATCCAAAAACTCTTATTCACATGTTAATAAATAAACGCTTGTTTTAACTTCATCAGAAAAAGCCAAAGATCTCTGCATCCCGTAAGCTGATGCTAAAGGTCAGTTTGTGTGATGAAAAAAATGCTTTTTTCTTTACTATGGTAAATACTATAGTACACTCCTATAATACTATAGCATGCTACTGTTTACTACTGGAGTATTTTTTCTTTATCAGACGGTTTGTTCTTGTGTGTGTCTGTTAGAGTCTTATGGTAGCTAAAGCAAAAGAGGAGTTGGAACAGGAACTGGCAGATAAAGAAGCAGAGAAAGAGAACTATTTATCTGAGAAAGCTCCTGTGCTGCAGACCAGTGGAATGTCTTTCGCCGAACTTCAGGTACAACACATAAAACATTCAATCTGACTCAATAAATCCTTTAAACTTAAAAAAACTAGGTCTTTAAATACTATATTTGCTCTGTACCAGGAGCTGTGTCGAGAACTACACGCTAAAATCGACGTGGTGGATGAAGAACGCTACGACATTGAGGCAAAAGTGCTTCACAACACAAGAGAAGTAAAGAACACTTTATTCAACAATGCATAACGTTAGCAGAAAAATCTAAAGTCAGGCTTAACCAGTCACAACCGGTTTCAGATCAAAGATTTAAACATTAAAGTTCTGGACCTGAGGGGTAAATTTAAGCGGCCTACCTTGAGAAGAGTGAGGGTTTCAGCAGACGCCATCCTGAGATCTCTGCTGGGCTCCAAACACAAGGTGTCCATGGATCTGAGAGCGAACCTCAAGTCTGTTAAGAAAGAAGACACAGAGAAGGTGAGGGACTGACGCTCCGTGGCTCCATCATGACACGTAGCCTGTGACGTTCACGTGTGCGTCTCTGTTCACAGGAAAAGACGGTGGAGGTCAGCGATTGGAGGAAAAATGTTGAGGCCATGTCAGGAATGGAGGGAAGGAAGAAAATGTTCGATGCAGCTCAGTGAACAAGACACATCACACATCGACAAACAGGTACGTACAAGAGCAAAAAGCCACATTGAATAAATAATGAGCTTCACATCGACATTACCTTAATCTGACATCACACGTGAACAACATTTCTGAACTTACCGAGACCTGTTTGTGACTTTTTACAGGAAATCAAGATTTTGCAAGAACTGAAGACGCTGAGAACAGAAATATTCATTTGTTTTGTTAATGACGTCCAAAGACACATTTCATGAATCAAATAACATTTCAATCAGAAGCCGAGCGTAACTAATGTGTGACATGTTAGCATTCATAAGCCCAATATATATCAGATTTGTCTGCATGCATGTTTAATGAACTCTAATTAAGAGATTATATTTCTATCTGTCATAGCAGCAAAATAAACTACGAAAGGGTGACATTTTAGGAAAACTCAAATGACATATACTTCAAAACAGATGAAAGAAATTCATTTGAACCTAAAATCTTTATTGTTAATCCAAAAAATTCATGGACAAGTTGAAGGTTCTCTTCAGAGACATGTTAGTGTAATATTATTAAAGCGGAGTCACAAAAAGTGAGAGATGTCATGATTTCTGCTTCCATATGAATGTTTAGACCTTCTATAAACTATACGATAAGCTTCAATTTATTCTATTGTGTTCATTTCAATATTTACTATTTTTTATTAAATCAAAAGTTGATTAGCCTACTTAATGCTTAATGAACTAACATGAGCAAACACACACAATTATATTAATATTAACTTTATAAGAAGCAGTCTTTTATATTTTTGATTTCCTGACAGCCATATAAGCTCTGCTATCAAAAATGATTAACGCTCACTTCTGGAGTCTTCATGCCACCATAACTGAGACCTTCACACGTCTATTCAACATTATCTTCAGCTTATCTAAAGTGACTTCAAATAACACAAAACGTTTAAACGTTTGCACTTGCTAAGTGTGTCCCAATTGGTTAGAAATACTACATGCTCACTTGGGATCTTCGCCCACTACAACACTTGGGCCAAAAACAGGAAATACGTCATGTAAGTAGTCAAGTGGTCAAGCGCAAAGACCGCAAGTGGGGGTATATTACTTCCTGAAGTGTGGACTCGGAGGAGTGTGTTATGTGAAACAGGACATTAGACTAGACATTTTCACAGTTTAGCCAACTGTATGCTACATCAGAGCCATAGAGAGAGACTGAGAGAGAGTTGCGCCAACTTCCGGGAACTATTGAAGATGACGCGACTCTGCTACTAAAGGGCTCTGTGCTACATAACGTGCAGAGTTTGTGAAATGATGACGTCATCACAGCGCATACACGCTTACCTTTAAACCGATGACTCGGTTTTCATGTCAGTTTTGTGTCTCTGTATCGATGAAGAGTTTTTCTATTACAATAGATTTCTGAAACACGCCGTGTTTAGTGCATCAGCCGCCATGTCTCACTAAATCTCGTGCCTTCAGGCGATTATTACGATTATTGTGTCGACGCTCGACACAAACCGGCTGCTGGTGAAGGCCACAGTTTTTATCTTTGAAGTAAAACTCATGATGTTTATGGTCGGTTGTTTTGAGTAGATTTTCTATAAGCTTAGACACAATTCGAACACCGATCGTAAACCTGTGATTCAAATAGCCTAAACCAAAATAACACCATTAAATCTTCCTGGAATAAAACCCAAAACACTAAATGAAGGAAATGTGTGATGTTTTAATGGTAAACAGATGATCGTTTGTACTGCAATATATTTATATTTTAGCATTTACCAGATGCTTTTATCCTAAAATGAGGGGAAACAGCAATTCATCATAATCATCTACTGAAAACTGATATAATCCGAGTAGACCAGTTTTATTGCTTAACAATCAGAGTTTGTGGGTCTTTTAGCACAGGCAAATATAAGCATGATTTTGTTCATGTTATTATTAGATGTTTTTTTTATTTTTTACATAAAACCAGTGACTCTCCAATGGTGCCCGCACCAACCCTTACCAGCTGCTAGAGGGCAGTGTTTACCAGCTATAATCATTACAAACTATTTACACTATAAGTATTTTTATATAGTTATATTTTAATATACAATCAAGTATTAATGTTTAACAAATTTCGTCATTATTTAGTAGTAGTAGTGGCCTATGATGAATATGTTAATAAACGATTTAAAACCAGGATATCCAAGCTGATCTCAGTTGAATTCGTTACTATTTTACGAGTAAGACACTGTATTATTACAAATATTCCGTACTATTTTAAGAAAACGACGGTAAAATAGTTTATATCACAGCTTCACCTAACAAAAAAACGATTTTACTGCAGTAATAGTGTGGTAACTGATATTATCCAACAACTGTTATAAAACTAGAGTCTGAATCTGGAAGCTTATTTTTAATGTCTGTACAATAACTGTTCATTGGAGTGTTATATTGTATTATAAATTATTAACCATCAATTCAATTTTATTTATATAGCGCTTTTCACAATGAGTATTGTTGCAAAGTAGCTTTACAGGAGAAAGCAACAGAAAAAACATAAGAAAGGTAAAAATGACCAAACCTTTAAATTAATTTGATAAAATAAAATAACTATAAAAGCAGTCTCCCGGTGAGCAAGCCAACACGGCCCTGTGGCGAGGAACCCAAACTCCAAATGATAAATATATGGAGAATAAAACCTCGGGTTTTAACCATGACATTTACCATGGAGTTTTATATGAAAAGTACTTTGTACTATGAAAGTAACATCACAGTACATTTTAGTAAGAGTAAACATATTCACACACACACACACACACACACACACACACACACACTGTGTTTTCAATCTCAAAGATATTTTAAAGAGCCACAGTATACGTTCTGATACGGTTTTGTGATTGTAGCCAAAATGTTTCCACGTTCACACGATTCCTCAAAATGCAATAAAACACTCCTGTATTCAACACAATCATTCCTCTGGACAGAAGATTATATCCATGCATGATGTGCTGAGTTTGTACCTGTTTTACTTTCTCAAGTTAAAGAGAAGATCAGATTTAAGAACAGATCAGTTTCTATTGTGTTGCTCAAGTGAAGACAGGCAGGACTGGATTACACAACCAACACTAACACTGCATTATAAATGATACTATTATTCTAATTTATATGATTTACTTTAGTTCTATAACATAAGTGTATAAATAAAATAGCCTAGATCATGCACTGTATTTAGGTCATTCATATATCAAGTGCTGGATTTAGCTATGAATGATGTAATAGTTGAAGAATGAGAGTCAGTGATGTGAGATCTGATGATAAAGAGCGACGGGGTCACAGGTCACATTAGTTAAGAGATCACATATGTCATGAAGGTTACTCACTGAATGAAGGTGTGGAGTCTGTCAGTGCCTTCGGGGGTTAACATCTGTGAACCCTTCAATGAGGACAGGAAATGAACAACAGCAACCTGACGTGATGTCTGTCTGAACAGATCCGAACTTTGACTCAAGTATCCTCACAGAATTGCACAAAAGAGTTTGAGATGAGATGTCAACAATGTCTCAAACTGAGCTCAGATTTGTCGAGTCTGCAGTCAAAAGTTATGAACTCATCACATTTATTAAAATCAAGATTATTTGCTACAAAATCTACATTCATTTACACCTCCAGACTCTTCATGTGTCATCTGAATCTCTTTTTCTTTGCATAAAAGTCTTCACCGATGATGCCATACCATCATTGTACATTAGTACTGAACTTTTAAAAGTATATCACATCACCAGTTTACTCTATGAGTATCTTTGAGTCGGGTGTATTAGGGCAGTTGGTAAGAGATCTATAAATACACACGATAGAAACCCAGAGAATGTGTCCAGCTATTGTTCTCTGACCCGTGTGTGTGTGTGTGTGTGTGTTCATGGGTGAATTTGACATGTGAGCACATCTATAAGATCACAACATTACATATATGGTCATGTGATCTTATATATCATCAGGCTTCAGATTTAGGGGCACACACTCTCAGAAACACATCATCGTGTCGTGACTGAATCCAGGTAAGAGGAAAATCATTCAGTTTATATATAGGGGAGGCATTCTGCTATTATGTGTTAAAGATCTAAATCTTTACTCATAAAAATATGTTTGTTTGACTTCTATATGTATGGGAAATATTCAGTGGTCTCTCCTATATTTGTAATAAATTATTTGCTTTTCCAACTTTGATTTCTACAAAACTACTGTATATCTGATGTTTATAACAGGACAGCGATCTAAACATGTCAGAGAAAGAGGATGTCGAGTATGAGTAAGTGCATTTGTGTTTATATATTTTATTACATGCCAATATTTCTTTTATGATTTTGTTTTAAACTTCTTGTTGTTGTTTTAGGGAGCAGGATGGTAAGTTTGATCTGTTTTTCTTGAGATTCTGTAAGTAATTCTCAACACAGAACACAGTGAAAAGTTCAAATCTTGTCTTCCAGTATACAGTAGGAAGGTATAACCTCATGTAGTCAAGTTTAGTCAGTCGTACTGAAACCAGTCAAATCACTGCAATGTTACCTCATACGATCTGTTTATAGTGCAAGTTTGGGGAAATTTCTGCTGATAAAAGCATATTTTCACATAAATCATCATACAGTATGTGAAATATATTGATCTATATCACAAACACACGGCTAAGACCTAAATCTGCACTATTGTGACACAAATGCCCAGTTTAATAACAGGTTATTAAATATAATCTGTCATGGCGTGACGCGGTGTTAATAAAAAGTAATATAACGAACATTATTCACAGATATTGGCATCCTTCTCGTGACTCATAATAATGCAAAGCAGTCACCAAATCTCTCTGAACAAAAATTTTTTTTATTTTAATCTTAAAGACCTATTTACCTGGTCACACAACTTATACAATGTTATAATGTAAATTCCAACATGAAAAATTACGGTAGTAAATTTGAGTATTTACTACAGTAAACTATGGTAAATCTTAGTACACAGTATTCTGTAGTATGAATAAGTGAATTGATCAACTCTAGTAAATACTGTAGTATATTTACTATAGTAAAAACGCTGTACGTAAATCTACAGTGTAAAATAGAAATGTTGGTTAAACTTAAAAATATAAGTAACCTGCCTTAAAAATATTAGTTAACACAAGTTTGCATGAAATTCATTAGCTAGCTACTATTTTTAAGTTGAACCAACATTTCTTACTACTACAGTTTACTATAGTAAATACCAAAATACATTACAGTGTGGTAAAGTTTAGTCATGAGATGTTTTTGGTCACAGTTTGGTGGTCAGGTATTTCAGTCTGTGTTTTGTGTTGGAGAAGTGAAGTCGATCAGTTTCAGGCTGCTGAGAGGAGCTGTTGTTTGGAGCACAAAGGCGTCTCTCTCTCTCTCTCTCTCTCTCTCTCTCTCTCTCTCTCTCTCTCTCTCTCTCTCTCTCTCTCTCTCTCTCTCTCTCTCTCTCTCTCTCTCTCTCTCTCTCTCTCTCTCTCTCTCTCTCTCTCTCTCATTCTCTCTCTCTCTCTCTCTCGGCTTGACCTAAATGAGACTCGGGTTTCCTCCCTCCAGTAGATCCGGTTTATACATCAGCTCTGACACAGAGAAATGTCACATTTACTTTCACCGAGCAGGAGTAGAGAGACGGACGTTGATGAGCTTTATGTGAACTCTTGTGATTTATTTGGAAATAAGACACAGTTATGGTAGGACAGGGATTTAGCTGTGCATGAGAGGACATTTGACTGTGTGTTGATGTCTGAACCTGCCCTTCAGAATAAGAGATTTAAGAGGCTGTGTGGGGTGTGTGTGTGTGTGTGTGTGTGTGTGTGTGTGTGTGATGATATCATGTTCTTTGGCATCAGATATTAAAGATGATATTAAAGTGCCGGGTGTGTTTACAGGTGTAACTGAATGGATTTAAGGGTGGAGGATCTGGACTATCAAGCAGTTTTCCCAAACTATACAGATTATGTAACGTACCTCTATTGAGAGACATAATCCGCACTTCTAATGATGTATTGTGTCAGTGAATGGGCCTGTTTCTCAACTCAGCCGCTGAAACTAAACAGTTAAATCTGCTTTAGGTGTATTTGTGTGGGTGTATAAAGAAGTTTTAACTAGAAAGACAAAACGGTCTTAAGAGTCTGAAAAAATCCTCAATTGAACAAATGACGATAATGAAAATCTCAGTTTGGGTTAAGGTCAGTTTAACTGTAAAGCAGCAGACGTGTGCGTGCGTGCGTGTGTGACATGCACGTATACGGCTGTTTACACGCGTGCTTCTATTCTCCTCATCATGATGTCAGAGGAGCTGGTGCAGGAGGATGAGGATGAGGAGCAGAGAGATGAAGGTATCACTGCTTTCACTAACCGCACGACTCATGATGATGATGATGATGATGATGATGATGATGATGATGATGTGTGACGTTCATCTGCAGCTCTATAAAACACATGAGAGACTCATGAGAACAAATTTGATTTATATTTCACCATTAAAGAAATGAATGATACACAATGAAACACATTTCAACCCAATTCTGCAAATGTTTTAGAGATTATTTTCTTATAAATCTCCTTTAAAGATTCTCAGTCATTACTGTGACACAAAATAATTCTGTCTGAACAAAGACAAACAAAGGATAATATGGTATATGATTAAGAGACAATGAAACATAATATATCATTATTATACCATTAATATCATTATATATCATTTTGATACATGATTAAACAATTATGTATTATTTAAATGGCATTAAAGATTTTACACATCCTTGCAGATTTGAATAATAAAAAATGTTTTTTTGGACACACTGTAAAACTTTGCTGTAGTTTTGCAGCAGGTTTGCTTACTGTAGATTTAATTTAAAGTTTTGTTTAAACATAAACTGACCTAGTTCTTATATTGTCTTTCATAAAACAAGGCTAAATATATTAAAACACTTTTCTTGTATGTAAATGTATCATAATTTAAAAAATGTAAAATAGTTTTTACAAGTCAATAATGTCTCTTCTTGCTCATTTTGGATCTCAAAAGTCAAAGTGTTTTTATTTTGATTAAGTTGAACTCAAATTGAAAACAGTACTAATATTAAGTGGTAATTAAATCTACAGTAAGTTACTAGCAAAACTACAGCAAAGTTTTACAGTGCAGGATTTTCTACACAATTAGGAATCTAATGAAAATCACCAAGAATGCCAAAAAAAGCAAAGAAAATGTCTAGACACATGACGCATATGAAAGCAGGAATGTTCTTACTTGACACGGAAATGTTAAATTAACAAAATATATAATTACTATAATTAAAAAATATGTCTTGTTTTGTGGTTCACCTAAATAATGAATAATAAGAGTAGCAGGAGACTTTAAAACTAAAGTAAGTATAACTTTTAAAACATCTCTTGATGTTTGTATTCTTGTTTCAGGGCTTGTAAAGGATCAAACATCCGTTCAACAGCAAGCAGGTAAAAAATTCACTACTACATACATTTAGTTGTAAAAGTCATAAATTCATCTAAACATCTGCAGAAAAAGCCTGAAATATTTTGAATAAGATGACCGACCAGTTCAGCAAGAAGAGAAATCTTGATCAGATCTTTCAAGCCTCTGGGGCTTTTGTTGCATGTTTTAAGTGTGTTAAAGAATTGTATGTAAAAGCACATTTGACCTCTGCTGACGGGATGATCTGGTTTTATTTAGATGCTGGAGAGGAACCCGGAGAGGAAGGTAAATGTGATACCATCAGATCAATGCAAACAGGTTCTACCTGAAAATGACCTGGATTACCTGAACGAACTCCTCGACCCCCCCACCACCACCACCTATAATGATGAAATAACCCACAATAATGCCGTGTATTTGATGTGTGATGCACTTTTCTTTCCAGAAGGAACCAAACCAAAGCAAAAGTGAGTGTGATTTTGATCACTCAGAATCCAAACACTTCACACATCATCTGAATGACAAAACATTCATCATGTCTTGTTGTTGTAAGACCGTTTGTGCCAGCTTTGGTTCCTCCTAAAATCCCCGATGGAGAGAAAGTTGATTTTGACGTAAGTACTTTATGCACATTTGTTTACTTGTGTTATTTATAGTCCCCTGTCATAAATCACATATATGATCTGTGTTTAGAGATTCCTTCAATACTACAGGGCAGTTAAAATGTGTGTAATGAGCTCTTTTTACCCTTTAAAAACATAACCTCAGGATATTCATCGCAAACGCATGGAGAAAGATCTGACGGAGCTGCAGACGCTCATCGAGGCTCACTTTGAGAAGAGAAAGAAGGATGAAGAAGAGCTCATTAAACTCACACAGCGAATCGTGAGACATTTTCATTTCAAAGAAAGAAATATGTTTAGGTATGTTTATCGGGAAAGAATTGATTTTTCAGGAGAACCGCAGGGCGGAGCGAGCCGAACAGCAGAGGATTCGCACCGAGCGAGATAAAGAACGACACAACAAACTGGCCGTGAGTCTCTCAGAGAGGATGAGGTGTAGTGCGCATGCACTTATATCATCAATCATTTGTTTGTTATGTTTTTTTGTCAGGAGGAAAAGGCTCGAAAAGAAGAAGAGGAAGCGAAGAGAAAGGCAGACGATGATGCCAAGAAGAAGAAAGTTCTTGCAAGCTTTCAGTACACTGGATATATGCAGAGAGTAATAACATTCACAAACACACTATAGACATTATTCCACGATAAACAATTCAATCCACATCAGCTGATCTGTGGGGCTTTCACCTTTTCTATTTAATTTTGTGTCAAAAATATCTCAGTTCTTGGCAGTCTGATCAAATAGAGTCACACTGGATGTTATTTGCATTGCATTGTGGGATTCGTCATGTGGATACACTTACATATTTAGATGCTTGAGAGAGACAATAATACGAGTTAGAAAATATCAACAACTTTTATAGGCAAAGAAGAGAAGAGTTTGTTTCTCTCTATAATAAAACAATTTATTCGAATGCAAAAATGGTTATATATGCTATTGTGAACACTACTTTTTGTGTTTAAATTCTTTTCCAATAAGCAAGTTTCTTATTTTGCCTCGGTTGTTGCATACTGAAATAACAAACTGCTTTCCGTTTCCTATCAGACGGACAAAAAAGGAGGACCAAAGAAACAAACCGAGAGAGAGAGAAAACGGACGATCCTCAGCGAGCGACGGAAGGAACTGAACATTGAGAAACTCAATGAGGACAAGCTCAGGTGAAAACACAAACGCACAACATGACAAACCTGTCAAGATGATAGACAGAGAAACATCGACACGACACGAGCAACATGAATGTAGACACACGTTCTGCTTCATGGTGTGTGTTTTATTCAGAGAGACGGCCGATGAACTGTGCAAGTGGCTGAGACAACTGGAGAGAGAGACATTTGACCTGCAGTACAAACACACACATCAGAAATATGAGGTAATTCTATAAGAAACAGTGACCAGATCAAGACAAAACATCAGCAGAGATGCGGTTACACCCGTCTTCACATTGGGCCGGTTCCCACAAATTCCCTTTGATTGACATGAGAAGAAAGAGAAATTGTGCGCCAGTGAATCATGTTTATCGTTTCTCTTTCACAGATTACTGTGCTCAGAAACCGAGTCAGCGACCATCAGAAAATGTGAGTCATTTTGATTTACACACACGAGCTCGATTCGGATATTTAAACTGTGACAGGAATCTGTGATTTTAGCAGCTGCCTGCATTCTATACATTCACACGATGGGAATTGACTATTAAAGCAATAATGAAGCTCCGCCCCTAAACCTAAACATCACAGCAGGATGATCCTATTCATGCACTTCGGTCCTGTTTTCCACTACAAAACAATAATAAATGACTGGAGACGCAAAACGATTTAAGATATTAAGTTTTGTTTTGTGTCAAGTTTTAATTTCATTCAATAAACTATGTAAACGTCCTTAATTTTGACTTTTATTCGTTAGCAAGTGTCTCAATAATAGAAACGGATTATTGGCTGGCAGATTTAATATATCAGGGATATAAATAGTGAGTGAGGATAACGTGTTATCATCAAATATAAAGGCTCGTGTTTCCAGAACTTTCCTGAAGCAACAATTCCAACAAGTCTGGATCTTTGGGATTTAATACTGTAGTATATATTAGTATTTCCCAGTGTTGGATCAAATATTTTCTTTGAAATTCCCCTAGTAAATACACCATGATAGCGTTTGGCTATCGTACTGCTGCTTCACAGAATACCACTGGACATCAAGCCAGCGTGCGGGTATTAACACGGGTTTAGCGTGATGTATTTTTATGATACGCTGGACAGCTGCAGAACAGTAAGTCATGTGAAAATCTGCAGCTTTATTGAACACAAACGACACACGCGCGTCTATTTCAGACGTCTCTCCAGCAGTAAAATGTTCTGAGATCCGAGCGTCTCGCAGATTGACTGACTCACATGGACCTGCACGGACTTGCACAGGTGTTACGTGTAATCTGACAATAGCAGACGAGCTGGAGTGCCATTGTGATGTTTAAGCACGTTTGGTAAACAGGACTTACTGAGAGTCTAAGAACAGATTTGACCTCCCATAGCTGTACACGCTTCTTAAGACCCACGGAAGCCCTCGGGGAGCCGCTCTGAAAGCTGTCGTGACTCATGCGAGATGCTGGGAGTGTCATGAGAATGGAGACGCACGGCTGTCATAGACGCAGGGTTAGAAGGTCATAACACATTTATTTTGAGGTCAGACAGACCAGAGACTCGTGTGAGATCCGCTTATATGAATAGAGAGAGCAGGTGGAATGATGGGAGGTCACACGCTTTTACATGTCACAAAACATCTTTAAATATGGAAAAGTGCAGCATAACAAATAATAATGCATCCTATAAAATGGTCAGAACTGAACTACACATTATAAATATCACATGTGGTTTTTCTTTAGTACCAAGGGCTCTAGAAGTAAGAGAAGACTGAAGAAATGAGCAGAAGTCTCATCCGTCACAGAGATGATGTTTTAAACAACTTGTGTTGTTGTGGAAATGATGTGATGTTGAATTATTAAAGCATTCATGGGTCGACACAAACTACTGCTGTTGTAAACTTTATTGATTTTTACTGAAGTTACTGAGAGCTGAAATATGACAAACGTATGCCCACCCTTAATCTTATAACCATAATATATGTGAATATGAGAACATGAGATGAGTCAAAGAAAACAGCCAAGAGTTAAATCATTCACTGGTCATATGATAGTTATCTATATATCTGTAGGAACTTGCACAAAAACACATCTGTCTGTAACACTTAAAGGACATTAAAATGCATTTGAAACAGATCGTAAAGAGTTACAACCAACGGCGTATAAAATTGCTCTGTTGAATAAAAGTGTCGTCTTATCATGTTCCTATCACTGTATTTTACAATGTTGCTTAACAAAAAGTGTCTACTTCCCCAAAAGAAAAAAGCTTGTAATCTTACCATTTTTTATGAAATACTTAACCAGAATTAAAATGTAATACAAATAAAACTGTTGTCTTTGAGTCATGTTGTGTCTGGACGCGCCGGTCAGTCGACCACCTGAAGAGATCTGAAGGCTGCTGCTGTCGCATCATTCACAAAAGTCTTCTTATCCATCCCTTTCTGTAAATACACAAACAATCATGTCGTTTCTGCATCACAAAACTGAATGTTGTACACTGTCTGCCATTGGTCAGCCAAACAGATATTGTGCACAGTTGTGAGTGAGATTAGACATTTCACACACGCACGCACGCACACACACACACACACACACACACCCTTCTCTTTCTCTGCTGTGTCTGCAGAAATGGCGTCATGAGGTGTGGCTGATTTTTAACTGTAAGCATTCTCACACTGTCTGAGTTACACCCAAATTCTAATCCTTACCTCCCTGACACACACACACACACACACACACACACACACACGACCTCAGGAATGTCTTACAGAGACACTTTCCTCCACGATATTCACATTTACTTCATTCATGTTTATAGTAGTTTACTAAACTACAGAATGTAACCGCTGCTATTTTACTTAACTCTTTAATAAAGGAATTTGAAACAAGATATGTATATTATTTTTATATTTAATAACATTTTCTAAAGCAGTATGTGTTTTTATACTTACACCATTTGCATCTTTTCAAAGCATAAATCTAACAAAACCACACCCAACAAAAATACAGTAATACAATTTTAAGATATTCTAAAAACCAAAATATTATATTATTATTATATATTTTTTACATTTTCAAATCCAGATGAAGACTATATATTTTTGCCTTCAGATTTAAAGATTAAAGGTGATTTCTGAGAAAATCCCAAGAATATTTGGTTGTATAAATAGGATAAAAAACAAACTAAATCAGATCAATCCACAATCTTGGCCAATCAGCAAAAGGGGGCGTGTATGTTCATGATGGGGGAGGAGAGAGAGATTTTGAGGGCGGAGCAATGAGACGTAGGGGTGTTTGGATATGAATTTCAAATATCAACAGCATTTCTCAAAACTTCTTGATATAAAAAGTTTTTTTTCATATTTAAACATAAGTTTTTCTTTTGTGAAATGCAGTCGTACCGTTTTTAAAAAGCTCTGAAAGTTCTTATCTGACCACAGACTGTGAAGCAGAACTCCGGCGGCTGTGCTGGACTTTGGCAGTGATCTAAAGATTCAACAAAGAGAGAAAGAAGAAATCAAAACCACTGTACAGTAATATTATACTGTCACTGAATTCTGTCATGAAGACTCACATTATGTCTTTGCTCATGCCGCTGAGACCGCTTATCAATCCTGGATTTAATAAAGTCTTGCCAAAGTCAGGATCAGCCTTTAACATGGAGTGAGCGCTGTTTAGAGCCGTCGCCATCGTGCCGTCAAACTGAGGCGAGGCATCGGTCTTGGACAGGCCTGAATTCACAAACCCCACCAGCTGAGGTAAACTCTGACGGGCTTAAACCACAGAAAAAACCCATCAAAACACTTCACAAGACTAGATACGACACGCTCACAACCTTCCACACACACACACGAGTCACGACTATAAAACTACTGGAGAAAAATCATATAGTGCAGTACATCACATACTGAAATCCACACACACACACACACACACACACACACACACACACATCTCAAATAAATATCACAAAACAAGTCACAGAAAATTATGAGAATGACACACCCAAACATCCCCACAAACACTTTCTCATGTGAGCTGTCAACAATATGACAAGCTGTCAAAAAGTTGACACACCCTAATGTATATTTACATACATGCATTTTGCAGTGACTTACATTACATTATACTATACATTAGTTTCTGAGTATGTGCAATCCCTGATCAAACCCATAACCTTAGTGTTGCTGACGCCATGATCTAACCACTGAGCTGCAGGAAAGCAAAATCAAAATGCTAAATAAAATACTGTGACTATTAGTTCAGTCACTAATGGATGAAAAACATCAACAGGACACACACACACACACACACACACAAACACAAACACACACACACACACACACACACACACACCAGATGTGTGGTGGTTTATCTCACCCATGTTTCTGTTTCCTGTACGTGTTGATCTGGCCAGATTCCCCAGAAGAGCGACGGCACTGTTCTGTAACGCAGGATTAGTCGACTGCACTAATGGACTGATGTATTTCAGACCGTTTAACTTCTGTACTATTGTGTGACTCAACACATTTGATACCTGAAAACAAAACAACATTTATGAGTAATGCTCACAACAATGATTCAATTTCTGTGAGTGCTTTACATTATATTACTATGACATTTGTATTATTCCCAACGTTTACTATTATTATGAGATG
>JAOTQM010000604.1:0-50000 GCA_026939265.1 Oreonectes daqikongensis | reverse complement strand
AGAGGATGTCGTGTACCTGTCAGATGTTTCTGCGTCTCGTCACTGGTTTCTCCCAGAAGTGGAACTACTTTAGTAATTCCTCCGACACGGTGAACTTCTTCTTTGCTTTGTTGGTTTTTAAAGACAACGTTTCGCAGCGCAGCGGCAGCGGTCTCTTGAATCTGAGGGCTGGGGCTGTTTAACAGGTCGATCAGAGGAGAAATTCCCTTCAGGGTCAAAACCTGAGACACACACGAGACACAACAAATGTGAAATGAGATTTTATCATCACAGAAACATCATCCTGGTCTCCTTGGTGCTGTTTTGAGATGTTATAACACAAACCTCTTGTTTGGCTTTCTCATCAGTGAAGGTGCTGTGCTGAATATACGCTGCTCCACACAACTGATGATTCTCATCTGGACTTAAGAGACACTCCACTGCATCCTTCATCGTCATGTCAGACATCAGCTGATCTGTGTTCATACTGAGAGAGAGAGAGAGAGAGAGAGAGAGAGAGAGAGAGAGAGAGAGAGAGAGAGAGAGAGAGAGAGCGAGAGAGAGAGAGAAGAGAGAGAGAGAGAGAGAGAGAGAGAGAGAGAGAGAGAGAGAGAGAGAGAGAGAGAGAGAGAGAGAGAGAGAGAGAGAGAGAGAGAGAGAGAGAGAGAGCGAGCGAGCGAGAGAGAGAGAGAGAGAGCGAGCGAGCGAGAGAGCGAGAGAGAGAGAGAGAGAGCGAGCGAGAGAGAGAGAGAGAGCGAGAGAGAGAGAGAGAGAGAGAGAGAGAGAGCGAGCGAGTGAGAGTGAGAGAGAGCGAGCGAGCGAGAGAGAGAGAGAGTGAGTGACATATACACTGCATACATATACGTTTGAGACAGGAAGCACTGTATGTTCATTGAGTGACGGAGTGTTTTATATATACCTGGTCGTTTAGCCATTAATTGACTGATTTATTTATTTTATTTTGTTTATGTATTATATATTTGTTGTTTTGTTTATGGCCAATGCTTTGGCAATACTGTACAAATCATGCCAATAAAGCTTATTTGAATTTGAGTGAGTGAGCAAGAGAGAGAGAGAGAGTGAATGTTGAATGTATATTCTGCTTTTGTAGAAAATTTGTACTGTATTTTTCTTTAACTTTTATATATTACTTATTCACATATTCAGTGAGTGAGAGAGAGAGAGTGAGAGAGAGATTATAACAGAATAATCAGAAAACCCTAAGAAAAACATTAATGCTAATTTAACAAAGCAACACTAAAAAAGTTAAAAATACTAACAATAATTAATTAAAGTTTTTAATGTTACTAATGCTTCTTGCATGGACAGAAAAACATGACTACGAGTAAAAATACATGACTAACACTACTAGTAAAATAAACACCTGTAGTAAACAATACTAAAACTAAAACTAGCAAGAGTGACTATAGAGAACTGGTGGAGTAAAAGTGTTTAAATGTCATGAATGAAATCAAGTTTGGTTAAACTCACGCATAGCCCGCTGTTTGTCTGCTTTTAGTCATTGACATTCGGGATTCTCCGTTGGATTGAAGGGAAGATGGTCGTCTCTGGATAGGCTGAATGGTGCCGACTTTATGACTGCCGACAGCTTTTCCGAACGTGCCGTTAGCTTGAGCCTGTTGAGTTGGTTTGAATGAAGGATAACCCACCATCTTCTCTGTCCATTCTGAGGAGTATCTGCCGAAGCTAGCTTGGCTTCGTTGAGCGTTGCCACCATTGGCCATGGCGTAATGGCCCAGATCCGGAGCGCTGTTAGTGGCTTTAGAGCCAAACAGACTGTTGGGTCGAGGTTGGGCTGGAAGGGTGTTTGCAGTAGCGTACAGCAGCCCTTCTTTCTTCGAGCTTGTGCTCATATGAGCGTTGCTGGAGTGACGGGAGTTCATGGACTTGCGTACAAAACTTTGTCTTTGCTTAGCCTGAACAAACAAACAGTGATGATGTCAGATTAACAGCAGCTAAATGACTCTGAAGAAAAAAGTCAAGAACATAAAGTCAGAGTTCATTGTTTTTCACACAAGCAAGGAACATTCTCTACGGTCTCTAAAACTCACAAATGTTTCTGAAGCAACGTGAAAAGAACATTTTATAAACATTTTGTGTCACAATTAAAAAGATTTGAGAAATAATGTTTTCATTGCTTAGCTGTTAGCTCAACTAAATGAAAACTAATGTTATTAAATTCAAATAAATAAAACCTTCAAACATTTGGACAGTACAGTACTCTGTTTCTGTATTCTTTTCAATTCAATTTTCACATTTTATTTGATTTTTATTGCAAAGCAGTTTTACAGGAGAAAAAAAACAGAGAAACATAACAAGAGTAAAATTACCAAACCTTTAAGTAAAACATAAAATATCTATAAAAGAAATAAAAGCAGTCTCCCAGTTGCATTGTACACACGCATTGTGAATTTGACATTTGAACTGAATTTGTGTCGGGTTTATGTCAGAACAACACTTGTAGATAATGTAGATTAGAGGAAAAAATCTCCAACTGAGCGTGTCTGTTCATAACTTACACACAAATCCATTTCTTTAAATGATTTACAGAAGACTGTAACACACTGTACACAACATTACATGTTTCATTAATAGAAAGAATAGCTTTTAAATGTAGACGTCTGTAAGATTCCTGTGGCTACACCCAACATGAAGAAGGATTGGCAGAACACAACACACAGATGGTAACACAACACTCACATGAGTCATAAACACTGAAGAAGAGGAGTGGTTTCATTTAACTTTCACTCGCTCACTTAGTGTTCAACATGATTTTATCTTCACTGTTCCACTGACATGAAACCTTACTGAATTGCGTCTTTTGACTATTGTTGTTTTACTTACAGTAAAATAACATTTCAAATCTAGAAAAGTATCCCTTAAACCTGGTGTTTTGTTAGAAGCAACAGACCGTTTGACACTTTACACGGTTTCCATTGTTATCTGACTGGATGAGATAAGAGCTGATAAAAGATGAACCGAGCGACTGAAGGAAGACAAATGTCTTGAAGTCGCCCGGCTGTAAGATACTTAAAGTCAGTGAAGCTTTACCCCATTGGTCATAGTGTTTCCTCTGTTGATGGAGGGTCCGCTGAGAGCCGAAGAAGACAACAGCTTGAAGTCGTAAAACACACTGTCACTGTCAGGACCTAAAGGTGCAGAAAACACAAACACCTTCAATAACAATTGAATATAGAAAAAAATAATAAAAGGTCTTGATGCAAAAAACTTCTATATTAACGGATTTATTCAGGTATAACAAAAATATATTTAACTCAATTTAATTTTTAAGGGTCAGAGAAATGAGTCAGAAATACATCCTTAATACTTGTTCAATTTAAAAAGTCATTTTCATATTATTATACATTTTTTCTTGCCTTGGGATGGAAATGTAATGTGTTTGGAAGTGTTTTGTCATTGAACACTTTCTATGTAGGCCTACCTTCCATTGATAATAAATAAATAGAAACTATTGCATTCATTCATGTACAGACTGATTTTGATGGGGTCAGGTTTTTTTAACTGTATGTTTATTTGTCTCTTTTTTGGTGTAGTGATAAACTTAGAAGAATGAGGATCCATGAGTGCAGTGTCAGTAAATAAATAGTGTCGTCAGTAAACATCAAGACAGGATCCACACAAGGATATTTCAGAACTCTACTACAGTAGAATCAGATTAAAACAACGAAACACGCCTTAAACATGACATCGCCATAGTTGCCGTATCAGAATACAACGATCATACAATAGACGCGCTTTGGAAAGGAAATAAAACGCATTAAATGTACACCATGGTAAAACATGGTAAAGGCACATCTGTTGTGAAATAGACAGAACGAACTCACTGGTGGGTGAAGAAACACTTTTACTGCTGTATTTCGACTTGCTTCTCTTGACGGTGCACACCTGATCCAGAACTCTCTGTTGCGCAGATCTCAGTTGATGATCCGAGGGCAAAGCCAGCGACGTGTCCTCTACATCTCCTAAAGACAGCGCTGATTTAAACGGTTCTGGCATCATTTTGCTTGACAATACAGCTTTTGTCTCCGGTCCGAGACAGGCGAGGTCCAATGCGTAAAGCTCCAACTATCTGCTCCGTCCGGCTGCTGTGGGTTTGCTATGGGTTTTGAGTCACAGGTAGATCCACCTGGACCCGCCCTGATCCACGCCCATGTGACGCTCGACAGGCGAACGAAACCCTGCTGAGATCTGGCGCTTTTCGTCTGGAAAAAGCACAATTACGCGTTATGAAGTGGCTTTAAGTGTGGCCGTCGTCACTTTTAATAAGGATAATGGACATGTTTCACAAATAAAACATGCATTTAAAACAATACATGTAATGGAAATGAGGGAGAATACAGTAGAAGAGGCTGATTTGGTGTCGGCTGAAGGGCGTTGGGCGGGGTGTTTATATTCACAATAGACAACAGCGTGTGTTGTTGCTTTTACGGCATTATACTGATAGTAGGAAAATGATTTACAGAATGTTTAAGCGCTTTTCTTCCGCTATACTCCCTGAAACGATCAGATATACAACAGTAAAGCGTGTTTAATTCACAACAGGTCTAAAAACTACTGTTAGGTACAATACAAATAAAAGAATAGCAAGAACCATCATAGAACCAGTTAAATGGATGTAGGCTAAGAAGATTAGAAATCTTCATTTTTGCTTTTTTTTAAATTTTGTTTCACATGTTGTTTGCTATTAAAGCCTTGTTAACTGCAGCCCTTTAAAAGCTGCATGAAGACTGCAGATGTCAGCCAAACACTTTTTAAATGCCTAAAAGGAAAAGTGCAAATGTGACATGCATGCATTACTAACTGCACATGTGCAGACAGCCCGGGCAGAGCCGCACCCATGGCAGGCAGGTATGCATCATCATTAATGTTGAATGACAGTCTGTACTTTTACTGCAGTCAATGGCCAAGTCATCGACTTTGTTTTATTCTGCCCAGAAACAACAAAGAGCAGAAGCAGTGTTTAACTCTTCTCAAATCTCAACACATACACAGACGTTCATGCTTTTTATTACATACTGTCAAATCTAAACAACATATAATACAGTTCAACTTGATTGTCCAAAACACACATTATTGAGTACCTGCGTTCACAAAATGATCATACGTACACACCTGGCTTCAGTTAAATGTGTGTTATCACTGTAAAGACGTTCATCTTTTCCCCCGAGCAACAAAACTGCTTAAACTAGTAACAGTTGTTTGTTTGGGTTATTTTGGGCTGGTTTCCCAGACAGAGATTAGCTCAAACCTGGACTAGGTCTTAGTTTGATTAGGAAATGTAAGTAGTTTTAACAAACATAACTTACTAAAAACATTACTTTGTGCATTTTGAGACAACACAAAGGCACTGATGTATTTTGAGATTTGTTTTCAGTTTTCTTACATTTCTTTTAGTTTAAAACTAGTCTAATCCCCGTCTGAGAAACTGCCTCAGTGTCTGTAGCCATTAATCTAAAGTCTACACAACACAACACAACACACTGTAATATAAGCAACACTGCACCCTTGTGGTCAGAATGATGTGACTGAATAACCAAAAGTGCTCTGGATATCCAGCAATAGCTTGCATGCTTCATAAATGTATGTTGTGGGGTTTTTTCCATCTATGTTTTGAGAATATATATATATATTTATGTCCCAAACTAAAGTCCCTTCAGTGAATCATGTTGTTGAAAAGAACAAATCAAACATCACAGGTCTGCTGGAGAGTTGATGTGTATTTATTTCTTTTAGAAAACATACAGTTATGTAATGAAAGTGTTGTACAGTATCTGAGATAGAAGAGGAACATGTCTTCATGTCTACAGTTACAGTATGGAGTGATAAACAAATAAATGAATCATAGCACCACCTACAGTTCAACTGTGAAATGTTCCTCAACGTTATCATCCACAACATAAATAACTGAAGCTTTGAAGCTGTTTCTGACATTCCCAAAATGACCTTCTTCTGGACAAAACCTGAACCGTTCGTCACAATTAAAACACAAAGAAAGATGTCTACATAAAGAACAGAGACTTCTGCCCAGCAGGTCTCAGGTTCTAAAGATTAAAATAACAACAAGAAGTAAACAAAGAATAATTTACAAACATGGAGCTGACACAGATGAAACCTATAGTGGTCCGTTCTCAATGGAAGTATTGCGAAATATTTCTCATAATTATCATCTAAGTTCCCTCTTCATGTTCGATCTGAAAACACTAAACACTTTTGAGTTAAGACTCAAGAAAAGACTAAGATTTCATGTGAACAGGTTCTGAATTGACCTTGGGAGATTCCTTTAGTCTTTCCTGTAAGCTTCCTAAAGCCAATCTCATCTGATCTTCAGCACCTTGCAGTGATTTCACCTCCATGCAATAGAAGATGTACAGCAGTGATGTGAAGAGCAGAATGGTGAAGCACAGCGCTCCCAGCAGGTAGAAGGAGGCTTTAGGAAACGGTTGCTCATCTCCCAGAGCAAACAACGGAACGGCAGCGATGGCTAACTCCAGAACCAACAGAACGAGACCCATGATGCCCGTACGGGCCGCCGTGTGCCGCATGCGCTCGGCACAATGAAGACCCACCTTCACTTCGGTACGAGCTTCGTTTACCGTGTTTACCAGATCCGAAAAATTATCTGAGAGGAGGTGAGAGGGATAAAAACATACAAGGTGTGAAAAAGATCTTAACTAAACAAAACTTCAGACCTGATGCACAACTACCTGGAAAACAGTCCCTCTGCGAGCGTTCATGCTTCTTTTTATTTGGAGTAAACAGGAAGTCAGCAGTAAGAGCTTCATGGTCAGAATAAGAGAAGGGGTGTCCAGGGACGGGACCCTTAGTGGTGCTCAAAGACTCACAGCTGACATCTACCTGTCCAGATCCCTGCCAAAGAAAAGCACTTTCGCCCGTAACTCAACAGATAGAAAATCAAGAAACCGATTGAACATTTTCTCATTTGTAGCTCAAACTGTGCTTTACACTTAATATTTGGGATGAGAAAAACCTACATTACTCTCATCTCAGCAAACGGCACAAACTATAAACGAAATGAGGAAAATATGTTTTGTGTTCATGAATGATGTCACATTTACCTTGAACAGGATGTAATCTATCCGGACTCCTCCACCAAATGGAACGAGTTCATCTGAGTTTGTGAAGGGGTTTTCACTTACATGTGTGTTCCCCCCCTCACATCCCTGATATTAAAGATGGCACATAAGTACAGAGTCACAAACACACATCACATCAGACTTCAATACTAACATCAAAGCTGTGTGTCTCTGTGAAGCAGTCCTTCAGTCCGGTGAAGCTCCTCAACAGTCTGGTACCGAGATCATCCGGATGCATGTTCAAATCTCCACCCATGATCACCACATCTGCTCCTGCACTAGTGTGTCTTAAAGTAAAGTGAAAAGAAATCAGAGATATTGTTTTAAAGCTGTTTTAATGAAGGACCACACGTGAAAACATCAGAAATTCCATTAGTTTGTGTTTCTCATTTCTTGAATGAACTTTCTTTGGGGGATAATTGTTACATATTAACAGATTCAATGTTATTACACAAAGAAAAGTTTTGTCACCTTATAAACTGCTGGAGCTCCCAGGACTGCACGACTCTGTGCGGGAGATACGAGTCTCTCTCTCGACTGTATTCTGCATGAAGCTGCAGGACACACAACACGTACACACACGCACACGTATCACTGCAACGCGCACACACACGTATCACTGCAACACGCACACACACGTATCACTGCAACACGCGCACACACACGTATCACTGCAACACGCGCACACACACGTATCACTGCAACGCGCACACACACGTATCACTGCAACGCGCACACACACGTATCACTGCAACGCGCACACACACGTATCACTGTAACACGCGCACACACACGTATCACTGCAACGCGCACACACACGTATCACTGCAACGCGCACACACACGTATCACTGCAATGCGCGCACACACACACGTATCACTGCAATGCGCGCGCACACACACGTATCACTGCAACACGCGCGCGCACACACACGTATCACTGCAACACGCGCGCGCACACACACGTATCACTGCAACGCGCGCGCACACGTATCACTGCAACGCGCGCGCACACGTATCACTGCAACGCGCACACACACACGTATCACTGCAACACACACGTATAACTGCAACACGTGCGCGCACACACACACATATTACTGCAATACACACACACGTATCACTGCAGCGCGCACGCACACACACACGTATTACTGCAACACACACACGGATGATGTGCACAAACTCACATGCGTGACGAACACGTGAACCGTCAGTCCAGATATGCAGAGCACGATCTTCCCGACAGCTTTACCACCAAACCAGTCACCATGCTGAACCTGAAACACACAAAATTCATAAAAAAATTCATTTATGTTTTGTCACATTAGGTCAAACTCTCAAATGCAGTTGATGTAGATAAAAGAATCTGCGTACATGTAAATAAAAACAGAATCACACTCACCATGTAAGGATAACCATTTAATGAATATTTGTAGAGAAAAGCATCATGAATTCTGTGTGTGGAGAAGACAGCCAGTCCACTTCCTATAAACCCACTGAGAACAAAGACAATTCACATCAATCCAGAGGATTAACCTTAAAAAAACAGATTAAAAGCTCAGTGTTTACCTCTTAAAATAATGTGAATGAGGATAAACATTGACAAGCTTCTTCTTTAAAAAGAGAAAATCCGTCTCACACCAGACCTGTGAACAACCAGCCCCCCCCCCAAAAAAAAGATATCATTATACAGATCTGTGCTTCAAACATACAAATTAATATGAAATATGAAATGTGCATGTGTGTGTGTGTGTGTGTGTGTGTGTGTGTGAGAGTGAGTGTGTGTGTGTGTGTGTGTGTGTGTGTGTGTGTGTGTGTGTGTGTGTGTGTGTGTGTCGTACCTCCTGCAGTAAAGCCAAATCAAACTGTTGATGATAAAGCAGATCTCTGATCATGTTAAATCTCTCTTTGCGGTGTTTCGTGAGGTATCTGATCCCCCTAAAACAATCACATCAAACACAACAGAACAATACGATTTATTCAGTAAAACACACTATAATCCTGACTTCTGTGTTTTATTGAAAGTGTAGAGACACATGCACAACTTCTGTCTGTAATGGGAGTAAACACAGTGTTAGTCATTGTGTTTGGCACCACTGTATTAACACTAAACAGTGATGTTTACTACTGTTGTTAAAGGTGTTTTTAATAAACACCAACAACCTCAAAGTGTGTGTGTGTGCGTGCGTGCGTGTGTGTGTGTGTGTGCGTGCTGTGAACTACTGCCTAATAATTTTAAGTGATAATCCTGTAAAAATATTGTTAGTAATATTTGATCAGTGAATGTGAACATGTGATCTTACCAGCAGTTAAGAGAAAAGATTCGCATTCTGATCGGCTCACAAGTCGTCATGATGATGAATCTGGATTTCTGTAGGAATGGGTGTGAGTCAGTCTGTAAGGACAGGGAATGTAATTCAGCTCAAACCCGTTCCAAAAAACACAATGAGACAAACAAAGCAATGCTGAGAGCGGTTGAACTTTCTCAGAATGAGCGATGCCTGAAAATAAACTTCATTTATTACAGTGTTTACACAAAACAGAGCACAAAAAACTGACTGAACGCTTGTTGAGCTGGTGAGACTACACGAGGACTACATGTGGTTTAAATAAAGCTCACTGTAAAGATAAAAACATCGTGTTCTGTGTTCTGCAAAAACGTTTCAACCATCTGCATCATACCAAGAATTCCACAAATAATACGTGTTACACCCGAGTTAGTTTCTTACAATCCACTTTAAGAGCGTAAAAGAACCTCAACCAGGAGAAAATCTACACACACACACACACTTCTCATAAAACACAAAAGCAAACAATGCTTGTGGATATCATTATAGCTCCAGAGTCAAAAGTCCACCCGCATCATGGTAACACAATAAACCCTACAGCACAACAGGAAATAAACGTTAATGTTTATTTAAAAGTACAGTTACACATAACACAGTATTAAATAATGACAATACTCCACTGTATTAACATTAGATTCAAAGAGAGTCATTGTGCTCAAAAACATCAACTTATATTATACTTTGAATAAAAAATATTTTAAATATCCACTAATAAAAGAAGAAACACATAAATTTGAAAAAAAAGTTCAATTTAATTTCTAATAAATCCGACTCACCAATTCTGCCTTCTGAACGACAAAACAGGTGCTTTTTAAGAACTCCCATAGACTTACATTGAGACCCGAGAGAGATTCTTTAAGATTACTCTGTAAACCATTCAGAACACCTTAGCAACTGCATTCTGTAGTTAAACCCTGGCAACCGTGCAGAACACTTTAATCTTCTTTAAACTTTTATCAAAACACTTGAGATGTGTGGACAGAAAACACATGTCAGTTATGTTAAAACCATCCAAGAATAAATACCAGTGACCATTAAGATCCATTATCACAGTGTTTGGGATGACAGCCAATAATATCCTGCGTGTAAAACAGGATTCATCCTCATGGCACAGTAAATACACACATGAACACTGACACGCCATCAACTCAACCAGACAGATGAACTAGAAACCACAATATTTCACAGATCACACATGACATCTCTTTAATATCTCAAATATTTCTCCTCCACATCAATGAGATTAAATGGAGAGTAAATGCCTCATGAGAAATCTCACAAATGTCTCAAACTGATCTCAGATCTGTCAAGTCTGCAATCAAACATCAATATCTCAAACATTTACTCAAATCCAGATTATTTTACCTCTACAATACCTAACATTCATTTACATCTTCACACTCTTCACGTGTTTCTCTCATTTGATTCTCTTTTATTTCTCCTAAACAGGGAGAAACATCTGAGACTAAGATGAAACATCTTAAACTGAGCTGTGTAAGAACACTTTTCTCTGAGATGGCAATACTATGGTGTCATAATATGATATTAATGGTACCAACATCATTTTATTTTTAGTACCTAGAAAATCCCACAGCTCATGAAAATGATCCAGTCACTCGTCCACTGGATTACCAGCCATATAATTCAACATATAAACACAACAATGATCATCAGAAGATAAACAGAAACAATAATCCAGGTAGAAATCATCGGAGACTGTACAATACTACAGTAATACGTGGCATCAAAGAACACGATATCTACCACAAAGTGTCACAATACATTTGATCAAAACCTACAACCTCCTTCATGTTTCTCTAATGTAAAGACATTCAGACACTTTATATTCAGCTGGGTCCGTGTATTAATTTCACACATGAGTCTTGATGTGATCATTTAGTATCTTACCTCCTCGCGCTTGATGTGAATAAGATATCGCAGGTGATGAATCCGTTATAAAGTGTGTAATAAACAGCGGTTCAGTGTGAATCATGTGTCCAGCGTTACTTCCTCATCTCATACACTGACCTGGATGAAGTTCAACAAACTTTTAAAAGGACTTTTTAAAAATCTTTTAGCTTAAAACTGCTGACGAGTTTTAAAAAACAGCACGAAGCGTCTCTCTGCGATTGACACTGACGATGTGTGTCGTGTATATTTAAGCATAACGTTGAACGTCGGCGAATGAATATGATATAATTTCTGCTTTCATTCAGAAACGACACACTTTCCAACAATGTATCAAGACGGCACGTCTGACGTCACGGCCACGCCAGTCCCGTCGAATGGAATGCTGGGAAAACGAGTTTTTTCCCCGCGGAGGGTGAACGTTCTCTCCCTGGTCAAGTATAATACTTGTAAATATTCTAGAGTTGTAATAATTCTGTCATTTTAATTGCATACGTTGTGTATTTGCAGACCAATGTTTATTACAATCTTTTATATTCGAGTGATGAGTAGACAAGGTTTTGGCACGCGGTACATGTTACTTTTCTCATCTATTTTACACATGGACCAATCAGAGCTGCTCGTGGGTGGGACTGTTGGGAGCCTGCGGCCCGTTTGAAACTACGGTTTATAATCTATAATACATCAAATCACTTGTACCAATTCAATCTGAATTCACCCGATTTGATTTCCCTGCAGAATTCCCCTGGTCCCAAAAATTCGATATAAAATGTATCCTTATATTATTATACCACCATGTTACTTTGATTTAAACCATCATACTGAAAGATTATCATATTTATAAACTGTGGTATTTAGATAGAGGCTTGAATCTAGATTTTCTTGAACACGTGGATGTCAGTATTCAGTAGGTGAGACACTGATAACAGAAGGTTCCAGGTTTTCTGTCAACCTTACTGTGAAAAACAACACAAGCAGTAAATGTGTTTTAAGAAATCTGGTCCAGGGAGACCCATGCCACTTTTATTGGTATTGCTATACATTGTTTGGATTATATTGTACAAACCCCTAACACATTGAAGATATTCAATACATAATTGCAATGCACAATTGGTTACCAAAGGCAACAATGAACTGTTTAAAAAAATGGGAGAAAGTTTCTGCCAACACCACATCGATTATGGCATAAAATAACAGAAGTAACACACAACATGTTTTCAATGTATGCATACAGCATCAATCGAAAGTCAAAGAGCAAACATAAAATTAATATTATAACAATAATTATAAAAAAGGAAAAACAGAGGCAAAAATACAATTGAGGAAACTGTCGTCGAACATGTAGGTTAAGGCTGAACCAATGTACATTACATTTCTGCTTGTATCGTGTACTCAAGAATTCTCAGTACCTTCAAGACTATTAACGTGACGTCTAGACGTGAAACTGCTGTCGGTGAGCACCAACAGTGCTGCCTTCTAAACTTTAGACCAGATGGAACAAACATGGCTTCATCGACACTCGTTTTGATCTTATCATTTATAAATTCAAGTCTTTAAATTCTCCAGGGGGTACAAATTCTCAGTAGTAGCAAAAGATGCTCTTATTTAATAAAATCTGTCAGGTGAGCATGTTAAAATGGCATTTAACGATAAAGCAAACATGTAGGACACCTGGTGCATTCAACAGAGTCAAAACTACAACCAGAAACAATAACTTTGATCCCAAATGTACATCTGAAGGGAGAAAAAGAGGAGAATTAGAGATGCACAGCTCATATAAACTGTAACTCAAGTGATTTTGAGGGGTGACATTAGTTTCTCTTTTCAAAACTAAACACCAACATGATGAAAACTGATGCTTTAACCCGAAGCAACAGCTTCTGACAAACAAACTGAAAAGAAGTTTACTTGAAAGCAAGGTAGACAGTGAGAAACACTAACATTCTCTTAAAGGTTTCAAAGCACCAGAAACTAAACCAACATCATCCTCGAGAAAACGTATTGTTCCATCATTACATGTTAAATCTCATAAATCGATGTGTTAGGAACTGTAAAGGCATTTTCTGTGTTCGAGAGGGACATTTAACTGAACAAATGAACGTTCACAGTCAGGTTTTGACCTTCCCTTAGATTAAGCATCTCGTGAAAACGCCACCGAACACAACAGCCGATTTAAATACTTTGCACTGATGGATTGTAAAGAAATTGACCGCTTTACCTATTCGTACTATTTGAAGTCAAGAGGTAGTCAAAAGGCACTTCAGAGTATCAATCAATCAACTTAGTGTTTATTAAAAAAGGCACTCGCTATTTCAACATATCAAATCCTTTAGTACCTGCAGACGGCTGGTTACTGACACCGCATCTGCTGTCGAAAAAGACGCGTGTGAACTTGAGCTAGCTTAGTAACATCCAATCAAAAGTCTCGATTTCCTAAACTGAAAATGTAGTTACAGTATGTTGTCAACAGATGTTATTCTTTCTTAAAATGACCATAAACTCTCTGCTGGCAAACCTCATCAATAATGTGTACCGCTCATATTTCACCACTTTATTTTCTTTATACAGTATTTTCTGTTTTTCTAATATCGTGGTGATGGCACTTCTTGATGAGGTTTACATTACTGTAGAACGCTGCCTGTACCACACGCACACACACTGTTCCATCAACACATTCACATTCCCTCAACAGACAAAACAAAGCTTTTAAAGACATCACGATTTCTATATGCAACACAACCAACGTGACCCATTTTCTATTTAAGGCATTTAAAAACATACACAATTTTTTTTTAAAAACAGAGTAATACTAGGTTTTCACGTTCTCAAAGGCTCAATCGAATTTCGCACCAGCATTAAAACCGAAGCAAAACATTTGGCTTTTTTGTAAAATTTTGGCATATTCCTCTGATGTTTGAACAATTTGGCATATTCCTCCGTGTGTGTTGGAGGGATTGTGCAAAGCAACAGAAGTTTGTGACGGAGGTGATGGTGGAGTAACTAGTCCTTAATGAGCCTGTAGACGTGATATTGTGCCCCGTGTTCACTTGTTGACACTTCAAATACAAACGCTATACATAACAGAGTCTCCTGGGTTTCCCTGTTAGTCACCACCTGTAGTGTAAAACACAGGAGAAAACTCATGAACAGCATTACATTTACATTATTACCATTTAGGAGATGCTTCTATCCAAATCAACTTAGAAGTCTTCTACAAATGTATTATTTGTTTATTATTAACACATACAACACTTTTGACAAATAATATCGAAAATCCAATATAAATCTTTTTTAAGGTAAAAATACTTGTAATATTCTTGTAATGAGTATGTTGGACTGGTAACAGTCTGGCAGGTGAATTTTGGGATGTTTTACCTGTAGGATGGTGAAGTTTTCTAATACACTGTTCATCATGTATTTCTCTGGCAGGTGTTTGAGTTTGTGGATAAAGTTGATCATATATTCACACATGGGAGAGCGATGGATTCGATACAAACACTTCCCTCCCTCAACACGGGCATATTCTGTCTGTAAAATGAAAAATCTGGTGGTTAAAAGCTCATCTAAAAGACATTATCTGCACATTTTGAGGTTGATATACGGATGAGCGTGCTCACCTCCACTTTCTCCACCACCTGCTTGCCGAATGAGCAGACTTTAGTTGAGACGGTGATGGTCATGTTCTCAATGCTGCTGTACTGACTGCTGACTCCGTAGAAAGAGCCCGGCCCATCCTGAAGACCGCTGTTATTCAGATCCGCCTGAAACAGAGAAATAAACTCAGCGCTGTGTCATCTGTTGTGAACCGCACTGACATATGCCAGGAAAATCTCTGTGATATGTGTTCAGAGTTTGTTCATTTGGCAAGGCCATCACATAATTCAAACTAAAATGAGACTATAATAAGGTATATCTCACAACCCATAAACTATATTTAAGTGCATAAACTACTTTTTTAAATGTATGTACCAGCCTACCAAGGCAAATTCCTCGTACATGTGAACTCATTGTACTTGGCAATAAACGATTCTGATATCTAACTCACCCAGAATTTAACCAGGAAGAAAGCGTTTTGAGGGCCCTTCTCATATAACTCCTTGAGTCCTCCTTTCTTCTCCGGAAACTTGTCGTAGATCTGTCGTATGTCCACGGCCTCCAGCAGAGGGTCGCTGTAGGAGGGGTTAGTCTGGCCAATGTGGACAAACAGGTGTTTGCTGTACTGTGAAAAGATTTGAGAACAAGCATTAAAATTCACTCACGTGAAAACATGTTTTTCTTACGTGCGTGAAGGGTCTCTACTCACGGAATCCTGGTCCTGTGGAACCTCCATGAATGCGGAATACTCCAGCATACGGAGTTTAGAGGAGGCGATGGTGCGATCCTGCCACACGGGCACTGCGGTGGCCACCGGGGCCGACGGAGGTGCCAGGGGTTCATATGCTGAATGAAAACAAACACAAGGGGGCGTTAGTGAGACGCACGAAAAGTATATATTGCAGACGTTCACACCAAGAACAGTGAAGAAATGCATCCAGACATTTTATTTATTTAACCAACCAGTTGTCATTTTTGGAAAACATATATTTCATCTATCGAGACTTACATGCTATGGCTGGTTGAACAGGTCCTGATAGGTTTGGGTATGCGCCTGGTGCAAATGGCTTGATGCTGCAAAAGCAATTTTGTTAGAATCATCAGAAAAACTTAAAGTGACACTGAAATCATAAAACTAGAACAAATGCAATTTATTATAGAGGTCTCCACTTCATAGCCTATAATAGCTTTCATCAGGGTTATAAGGACAAAGATTGGCATATTTCACACATTAACTCTTCACATCCCATCAGCAATATATGATTTTTAATGAATGAGTCTTTAGCAACCGCACAGTCATGGATAAAACACCAAACTGAAATATACTGCACTGCAACAGAAATGATGTATTTCAGAATAAATCACTAGACATCGTGGAAGGATTTTTATTCTGCATGTCATTAATGCCCTTAACCTTTCATCCTGTAAGAGCGTCAGGGCTGGTTCTAGTTAAAGATGGGGTTTATGCTCCGTTCAGAGCAGGTTTGTCTGTGATGGGAACTTACGGGAAGCTGGTGCGGCCAAGCCCAGGACTTCTCCCTGGGTTGTGCTTAAGAACCAGCCTGATGCATAGAAATGTGATCTATTAAACGTGCCACATACACAGACAAACAGAAATACACCATGTGTTTTTATGATCTACTCACTCCTGAGAGGGTCCTGGTTGTCCTGGGATGGGGGTCGGCCAGAACTGAAAAAAAGCAAATGGAATAATTCCTAATAAAGCCTACAGTAAATGAGTTCATCGTGTAAACATGAAAAATATGTGATAATGGACATCACATCTCTGATTCTGTCCATGATGTTTATGTTGGTACTGTAATGCAGAAGTTGATACGGTACCCGCGTGGCGGGGGGGTACGGGGACTGCGGCAGAGGCGGAAGAGGATTCTTTATTAAACTGGGAGACACGATCTGAGCCGAGGAGAGAGCCGCCATGTTCTGGAGAGCTTTGTCTTTAGATGCTTGATCCTGGAGAGGTGGAGAGACAGGTGAGCGGAAAATCCCAAAACAACAAACACAGCCCAGAAATAATTTAAGTTATTAAAGACAGAACAGAGCTTTTATTAATGCAAAGCAGCCTGCTGAAGTGTGATATTATAGACATCCGATACAAGTGTCAGAAAAAGAGAAGTGATTATAAAAGCAGATCAGAGAGCAGGTCACATACAGCATTATACGCACATTTTCATAAACAACTGAATGTGGCTTAAGTTAGTCTTAAAGCCCTTCAAAAGAAATATGAAGGAAGAGATTTGAGAATGTGCCACACATGGGACAAAACCAAGTAAAAATACATGAATTAAGCCACATTATCCAAAAAGATTAGTTTAATGAACCCTTTGTTATATCATACATACTAAACATTGTGACATGCTTACAAATAAAGATTTTTGTCTTTTTGATTTAATGTACTGGACTTAGGTTTTATATATATATATGGAAACTATACTAGATTTCAAACAAACAACTTTAAACAACATCATCATCATCATCAATAAACACCATTACACTCCAGTTTGTCCTAACACACACCAGACTGTCACAGGAAAACATCTTGGCTGAGTTTTTACATCTGGCGGTGAAACTCAATGTATGTGTATTTTTGGGAGGCTGTTCCAGTTTTCCAGAGGTTGAGAATCTTCCAGCTCATTTGGGAACATAAGCACATTAAACTGAGTTAAGTGTTCTACTCTCATAACTCAATCATCTTTTACATGAACCACAGTTCATTGCAAAACTAAAAGACGAACAACATTCAAAACTTTAGAAACCAAAATGCCCAGGCGTATTGTTGACATAAGAATTTTGAGCAATCTATGCACACCGCTGGGCAGAAGAGAAGAGCGGATGTCAACTGAACCTGTGCAGGACAGCCAAAGCAAAGCCAAGCAAAAATAACAAACAATCGCACAAATCCACACTTACCAAGTTCATGGCCTGAATCAAAAGAGAAAAAGACCATTAGTACAACATTTTCAAGACCAGTTTTATTAAACTACATGATTTATTTCAGAGATGCTAACTACATAAACCAGTCTGTCAATTCTGATCTTTGCACAAGACTACTAGTGTCTACAAGTGCTAACAATGCATAAAGTGTGTGTGTGTTTTATCTTTATTCAAAACAAAATCCATACAGTAAGCTATGGGCCTATTTATCAAACAACGCCGTTTTACTGAATTAATACACAGACTCTATTAAATGTATGACAGAACATTATCTAAAGTTTCCTGTAGTTCATGTATACACTGGCAGGGGGCGCCACAACACTGTTTTACAATTAATAACTTCAAAACCTTCATGTCACTTTTTTAAACTCTAGACACAAAACTCACAACAAATCACCAAAATGCACATTTATCAACACAATCTGAATCCTGCACTACATATTCTTTACAATATTTCATGATTTACACACAGTGACACTATGGGTTTCTTGTATGACTGTGATTTAAATCAATGTTCCAGATGTATTTCCTGATAAATTAGTTATTTTAACCAATTAATCTGCAAGTGTGAAGTGTTATTTAAAGATGTGTATGAACATGGAATGCTTGTGTAAGTGATGAGTGCTTTGAGTTTTGCGTCAAGAGTTTTGACAAGTGTCATGGTTCTGAAACTGTGATTATAAAAATCTAAAATTCAAGCTGCTATAGGATACTTAATGTCCATTAACACAAAATACAATTCATGTTTAATCATTTCATCAATAAATAAGCTCAAAATATCTGTGTAACTAGAGTAATGTTAGTGTAACAGCTATTCAGCGGTTCATCGCACACATCTTAAAGAAGATGCTAAGACACATATGGAGTTTGGTTGCAAGAAAAGTAAGGTTGAAAAAAAACAGTGAGCCTCAGGAAAGCCAACAGGCAAAGAGCTCAGCGGTACAGCAGAGACGCGATCATGCTTCAAAACGACACACATTTAACTCCTCCATGAACACGGAGTGTCAGCCAACAGGAACCTATCGTGACCTGACGCTGGTTCGTGCAAACGGCAAAAAGCCCCGGCCCACCCGCAGGAAAGCGCATACCTTCAGCTTTGACTGTACCTCACGAGATTTTCTCCTGGCAAGAACCTGCAAGTGGCTAGAAACCTGCAGAAGAGGAAAGCAAAAGAGGAAAAGAAAAAGAGGAAAGAGAAAGAGAGAGAGAGAAGCTGTAACCAAAGAGGAAGAGATGAGCTGATGTACGTCACACCTACCTTTATACCTGCTTGATACTCTCGCACCTTCTTCCGTGCTAACACCTGTATGTGACTAGATACCTAAAGAATTTCAAGACAGTTTAACAAAAACACACACATGCACATCCACAGTCACATGACAACACACCATCACTAGGATCTAAGTGAAGGTAGTCATGTCCTCATTGTGCATTTAAAATGAAAAGTGCTTATTTAACCTAAGTACCCCTAAAAAAAAAGATATTGTACATTTCCTAAAAATACTCTTAAATAACATTTGAATAAATAACAAATAGATGGAATTTGAATGAAAAACACATTATAAAGATATTGAGTGAGATACCTGTTTTCTTGTGCGGGTTTTGCCCGTCCTCAGCTTGATGTATCTGGCGATAAGCTCATTGCGACCTGAGGAGAGAATAAAAAACATGTTTAGAAACATTAGAGAACTGTAGTGACCAAAAGGTGGCGTCAAAGGAGAACAATTAAACTAAAGACACACATGTGCATCTCAACACAGCACACGCAAAACTGACTTTTGTAGCTATATACAGTCACAAACATTACCTTTAAGTTATCACAGACTTGCCAAATAATTTGTTCCTAAAGAATATTTAAAGACTTTGAGTGTATGTGAGTTTTCAGTTCTTCATCCTGTGAATGTTTGTTCATTAAGAGTCATTTATAGCTACACATTTCACTGCATTTAAACACAAATCTACACAATTCTGAACAGAAAGCATTACAGTCATTCACCATCAGGTGGAAGCAGTGAGAAATCTCTCTCTCTCTCTCTCTCTCTCTCTCTCTCTCTCTGTAAGGTTACACTTACAGTCTGTAGGAGTTAATTCATTTTCACAATACATCACAGACCCCTGAACAGCACCTTCAAGCGTGAGGCCCTGGAGGTTCATCATACTCGAGCGGTACACACTCAGCTGCTAAAGCATTGTGTTTGCAACGTAAAGGTTCTGGGTTTGATATCGAGAACAAAACAGTAAAAAAAATTTAACTGTGTATACCTTTTAGAATAAAAGTATCTGGCAAATGAATAAATGTTCAGACAAACTGATTCACACTCTTCCAATCCAAAGCTGCCTCCCTATTAAATCAACACCACTAACTAAAGTTACTATTAAACAAACTATTAAAACATTTCTTTTAAGTGAAAAAATACATAAAATACAAATCTGAAATGTAGGCTTAGCAGTAAACTAAAATAAATGTATTATAAGTTTTATAATATTTGAGCCATTAAAATGATTAACTAAAAAACTAAACTAAAACTAAGAAAAAAATTGTAAAAAAAACTAAAAGTAACCCTGCCACCAACACATTAAATACAAAGATTGGTTTGGCATTCCTAATATCTGTATTTAAACATATAAGTAGTCATTATGCTGAACCAGCACATACACAGTGATGCCATGACAGCTGTTACTTTTCCCAACACCCTCCTAACCCATTTATTCATGATTCCTGAATAAGAATGTTGATAGTGATACTGATACTGATACCATCATCAGGTTTCTATGATATTCTGGAGATGTGAATGAAGTCTAGTGGAGAATTTATCTTTCTGAGTCATGTGACTTATAAGGAAATAATGAGAAGATGACATCTGCAGCTCAACACCCATAAATGTGTTTGCAGTTTGGAGTGAGACCACTGCAGGGAGTTTTTGTAAGCTTTGCACACCCTTCCTTAGATACACCCTCTCTCTCTCTCTCTCTCTCTCTCTCTCTCTCTCTCTCTCTCTCTCTCTCTCTCTCTCTCTCTCTCTCTCTCTCTCTCGCTCAGCCTCTGCATTCCTCACATTCCTCTACGCCTGTGACATCTGCCCCACACAACTTGATTTGATGAGGGCAACAGCGTTGAGAGAGGGTGGGTGTGAGAGAGACAAAGGGCTTCGCTGTTTCTGCCAACAACCAGCAGCTGAATCTCACCCTGCCGTCCCCCAACGGACGCCCACACCTGCCACAGACAATCCTGCCAACGGCAAAGAATAACACGAACCCCTGTGTCCCATTTCTCATTCCCTCTTTAAGTTTCTTCTCAACCTTTGCACTGTGTCTGTATGACAGTTCGAGTGGAAGACATGTGCATGTTTGGGGTGGTGAAGTGTAGCGGTGGAAGCTTGCGAGGGCAAATCGTACGTTAGTCTGATCTATGATCCATCAGCACCTGACCTCGGATTACATAAACTGTTAGTGGAGACAGCTCATCTTTCCCTCTCAATTCAATTCAAACACATCCAGAATCAATGAAACAATGCTTTGTGGGTAACTTCATCTGACAAATACCAGTGACAAAACTATCAGCAAACGTTTACTGTAACAGGGTTATTCCACATCATCATGACTTTTCTGCAGGCCTCCATCGTTTTAAACACAGGTGGAAAAATCTCTCACAGGTGGAAAATATTTTGACACTGTAACAACTATGAAACCAGACAGACGGCATTTCTGCCATTCAACAGGGCTGTAAATCACCGGGAAAATGATTCCCGGACAGTTTGCAGCAGAAGTTACCCAATTAAAGTTGGCTTGACATTTGCCATGCGACACGTACGGGTGCCGGTGATGTGTGCTGAGGACTAATGTTCAAAACAGAATAATGCTTTGACAAAATTAATCACATTCAACTTTAAAAGAACAGGCCACCAAAAATGTGTCATGTCAAACCTGTATGAGTTTCTTTCTTCTTCAGAACACAACAGAAGATATTTTGAAGAATGTTGATAATCAAACAACACTGAACTCTATTGACTTCCATTATATGAACACAAAACCACCGAGACATTTCTCAAAATATCTTCTGTTGTGTTCCACTGAAGAAAGGCTCACATACAGATTTACAAACACATGAGAGAGAAGAAATTATATGATTTTAATTTTTGGCTTAACTATAGTTTTATAATAACATCATAATCAAATCCAGTTCAGTGCTACACATACATCCCATAAATGTTACTGTAATAAATAAAAAAGTCGCTGTTCCGATCTGAATCAGATGACGTTAACGTTCACGAGGCCTGAATGTGTATTATAAGCATTGGCGTCATTCTCCTGGTGAGTAAGAGGACTTCTTCTGTGGACCGTCAGATGACTGCATGTAAATGGAGAAGGTGTTTATAGATACAGGATTGAGTCGGCTCACCATGAGGTCAACACAAGCTCTCCTCGCAGCGCACCGGCCAGAGCTGGACGAACACTAGTGTGAATGACATTCTGTGATACTTATACAATTTAAATTATTAAAACATTACGATTAAACATGAGTTAAACTGCAAAACAAGTCTGATTAATATAAATCAACAAACCAGTTTTCATTTAAACTAAACGGCCAAAACAGAACCGTACAAGACAACTGAAGACAAAAATAAAACTAAGACTCAAGGATATCATGTGGCCGTGTGGTTTCTAGATATCATTTTGTCAAAGGAATCCCTCCACACACAGCAGATATTAATACCACACATACACAACAGGCCTAAACCTGCAAAAAATGTCAACAATGTCCTATCAACAATGTCATTATTCCAGTATTGTCTTATCAACCAGCACAGAGAGATGGAGTGTCTGACTTAACACTGAGTCAGTAAATAAGTTTATATTTAACATGGAAGGGAGGATAAACTCTGAATGATGTCACCTCAGTCTAAGCTGTAACTCAGGCTCTGTTCCAAATTCTGAATTAAAAACAAAGGTCAGAACAAGAGATCTTATTAAGAGGAATAAGACCACACTATGATGTCTAGAAATGCTGTCTACTTACGCAGCACACTACA
Organism: Oreonectes daqikongensis; assembly: GCA_026939265.1. Taxonomy (NCBI): domain Eukaryota; kingdom Metazoa; phylum Chordata; class Actinopteri; order Cypriniformes; family Nemacheilidae; genus Oreonectes; species Oreonectes daqikongensis. The sequence continues at coordinate 27,051 of JAOTQM010000604.1, read as the reverse complement.
GTGTGAAACAATAACGGTGTGGCCACCTTGAGCTCAATGAAACTGATTTATGATACGTGTACTGTTCTCAGATCAGTGTGTCCAATTGAGTTTCTGTGAATGAAGACACTATATGCAATATTTTAGACAGAATGAGCCTCGTGAAACCTTTGAAACAAGATGATGATGTTTCTCATTTGATGTAGACAGTCTGACAGACATTAGGGTTTTAAAAGAACGTTCACATGTCTTCAGCAGCACTGTGCTGTGTTCAGGACCGCGCTGTGCTTTCTCAGTCTGCTTTACATCTCCAGGGTTAGTCTGCTAATTCAAACCAGCACTTGGGTTTGTCTTATCTATTCCTCTAAAGAGAATAAAGGAGAGCAGTCAGTTTGAAGAGGAGGGAGCAAAGCCAAACACCTGGAGTCTCCAGACCCAGCCAAACTAGACGGACCATCTGCCGTTACAAACGCACATCTGAACCACAGACATGTTACTCTCACGGACAAGAGTTCACCAACCAGATCCCATCAACCTGGCAGATCAAAACAGCAGATAGATTTCTGTAATGAATGTACCAGCACTCATCTTTTCCCTACTCGGATTTTGTCTTGCAAACTGTTTAATACAGCGCATATGCCAAGTATACTGGTGATGGTGTGTGTCATTAAACAGCATAAATGTGTATTTTTATATCTCAACAGCCAGTTTAATGTTTATAGTGCCTCTGTGATATGAATCGAAACATCTCAGTCAACAGCATGTTAAGAGAAATTGTGAAGCTTGAAGCGTTGAACAGAGATGAGATTCAGGCCTTATAGACAAACCAAAGAACTGTCCTGATGTTCTTCAGTCCAATGAGAGTCTTAGAAAACTGAAGGCATTTCTTTATACCTGGAGTCATTCAAGTGATCTGCCTCAGGGCAAACCAACCTCAATTCAGAGAAACTCAGAGAGAAAGAAAGAAAAAGGGTGAGAGAGGAGGAAGAAGCGAGCGCGAGATCTTGTGGGGAAACAAGCCTCGATTGAGCAAGACAAACAGAGCTGGTTCTGCCACTTTTCTAACTGGGTAAGAGGGAGGGAGAAAAAAATAAACGACAATCTTCACAGGGCTGGAAACTAAAGCTGATAATGATAAATAAAACCAGTTTGGAGCTTACAGTGAAGCAGGGAGTTAAAAAAAAAAAGACAAAAAACGGGGGTGGCGGCAAACGTGGAGACAGCGAAACAAGATTGAAAGTAAGATATGTTCTTGAGAAACCTGTCTCCTGTTTGGCCTGTAGTCCTGCGGCGGCTGCTTCTGCTGCTCGAGGACAAGTGTAGACCTGTATCACACACTGATCCTCTACTCACAAAAACACAGCTATACGTGTGTGCGCGCGCGTTTCTGTACGATTGTATTATTTTACAGAAAACCACTAAAGAAACAAGAAAATTATTCAATAAAATTACACATAAAATAAAGTCACTGATGGAGGTTTCTGAATGGCTACTAGCATCTTGAGCATTACTGAATATCAGATTATGTAAAACAAAAGCTATAGACACTTCATGAATGTCTATGACACAGGAACCTGTATGTGCAGATAGATTCAGCTTTTAATGTTTGATTTTTTTTTAACCGGATCTGTAAGTGAACCATGCGATTAAATGAAAGTGTTGAGAATATCACAAGCCCTCTTTATCTCTCCATTATCTCCCTTACCCATCATTCCCATCGATCTAGAAACATTTGTCTTTCAAACAGAAAGTAAAACATTCCCTCTACACATCTACACTGCTCAGATATGATCTACAAGACTTGGCGGTTAATCTTGGCGGTTGTGTTTTGATCGACTGCATTCAAGTTTTCTGTGGTTCATAAATGTTTCTACAAAATTCTGTTAGGAAGGCGGAAATAATTACTACCCCCTGAAGCAAATAAAACAATTTGTTGGCTAAAAGCTACAGCATTAAGGCTGGGCCACCCTGTATGACTGGTTGGGACAAAACTGTCAGTGATTTGAGGTGACAAATAATCAGAAGTCATTCATTTTCAATCTGCGCAATAAAAAGTTCAGCAAAGTTTATGTAAATGTGCCAGCGACTGACAGAACCAAAAATGTGAATTTCACACGATTGACAGCCGAGCAAAAAGGTTTGTGAGTAACCTACAGCACAGAAATGACATTATTTTGTCAGCTTTATTTTAGTTGTCATTAAGAAGCCTAAACTAGGAGTTAAAACTGTTCAAAGATCTACCCAAACTCACCATACATCTTTCCCTCGTCTGAGAGGATGATTTTACGCCTGCCGCAGGGCGGGTAGATGGCGAGAGCCTCCTGAAAGCTCTGCTCGATGTCTGGGCTCCACACGCCCTCTGCGTCTCCGTCCATGGCCTTGTCCAGTTCATCTCCTCCGTCCTCCAGCGCCTCCTCCGGGCTGCCGTTTGCACTCCACTTGTTGGACGCAATGATGCCGGCTCGTACCGGGGCCTGCCACGAGCCCCCACGCTACACAAGAACTGAAAGAAAAGAGAGAGACAGAGATATTAAGCACATTATTTGGATAAAATCCTCTCTGCTGTTTAAAAGAAAACTCAATTCATTCCAAACACATAACTCTACTCAAAACCACTCTCTTGTCATTGAGCTCTCACACAAATCTGGGCACCCTGGCATCTCAGTTTTAATTCCCTTCTGGACTGGCACGACTCTTATTACGATTTCCTCTCCTCCAACATCTCATGATGACAAATGAATTTCTGACATTATATAAAATCCCATTTAAAAGGATTTGATAATTAGGGCTGGTCTGCAGAAATGCTTGTGGTCGGGAGCGAGCGGCCAAATGTAGCCGTCTAAATGTCTGAAAACGGTTAAAAGATCTTAAGTGTTTTTCAGGCTGCCTCTCATTCGCATGGTATTGTTCATGAGGATCTGGTCCCCGGAGTCACTGGTATGCCCACATATTTCAATCTTTTATTTAACTTTCTGCTGATGTTGACAAAACCGAGGCTTGGGTAAATACGGCGGGCTCCGATTGCGACCTTCCTCTGGGGATATTTAATGGCTCTGGTTACACACGCGCTGAAAGAATACGCTTGACTTGGCAGCCCAGAGACACAGAACGAGGAAAACAACGTAGTGGAGCACACTGGAATATGTGAGCAGTCTAATTACTTTGACATCGCAGGTCCAGACCTCAGCACAAAGCTGCCGGGCAAATCACTCGCTAACAATACATTTACAAATCACATCCGAGATGAGAAATAACAACATTATTCCTCTGCTATCGCAAGGGTTGTGTGTTTCACGTAGGGCTTGTCCTGTCTAGGGACTCTTAATGGGTCTGAGGAGAAAGAACAAACACAAGCTGTATAGTACAGCACAAAGGACACATGACACAGAACATAAACTTCCAGGTAACCTAAAAACAACCCAATCACCATAAGACCAAAAAACACTTCTGGTATAGCATACAGCTTTAAAAACTTTAGTACTAAGACTTAAAAGTCAAGTGAAATTCATTTTTATAGCACTTTTCTATCATTTGCATTGTATCGAAGCAGCAGTATATTTATACACATCCAAACCTTACACATGTGTATGTTTTATTTGAACAAGATTTCTTTCTAAAACCAAAAAGTAAGTTCTAGACAGTTGTCACTTAGTGGTTGCTTGCTGCCTCGACATTAATATTTTAAATCAGATTGCTTTAATAAATAATAATTACACAACTCTACACACGGCATGAGTTTTTTCACACCCGGAGCACAAAAGCTGTAGGATTACACAAATGATGTGGGAGAAGTTTAATAAATAAAGAAACCCAACCACAAGGCATGAGCAATAATCCTGTACATTGTATATATTTTATTTAACATGAACACCACTTCACACAAGAATAGATCAATAGTGCCTTTTAAACTAACATTTACATTTACATTTACATTACATTTATGCATTTGGTAGAGGCTTTTATCCGAAGTCACTAACATTGCATTATACTATACATTTGTTTCTGAGTATGTGCAATCCCTGGGATCGAACCCATGACCTTGGCGTTGCAAGCGCCATGATCTAACTACTGAACTACATCATTTTTTTAAATAAAAATCACATGAACACATTACAAGAGGATCATCTGCTTTCATTGTAAACAAGCAACAGCCATATGCTATGTGTGTGTGTGTGGGGGGGGCACTAGGAGAGACGGTGAGAGACGAATGTGTGTACTGGGAAAGAGAGAAGCTTCACTATTGGTGAGTTGGGCTTAAATTCCAGACATGTCCTTATTAAGGAAGTGCGGCGTTCTCTCTCTCGCTTTCTTTCTTTCTCATGTCAAGCAAGCCCCCTCTCACTCACCCTTTTCCCCACCCTGCGCTCCCAAGCACTCTGCCCAAATAAGGAGAGGAGAGCAAAGGATGAAGGGAGGGGGTAGAGGGAGGAGTGTTGGGAGGACTGACCAATTTAGACATCCACACTTTACAGTCTAAAAAACAGTGCGATTGTTTTGGATGAAACGCAACATTAGCACGCCTGAAGACCTGGACGTCCTGTGAGCTCCTGATGAAACGCACTAGTGAGCTAACAACACTATATATACTGTCAGATGTATGATAAATCAAAAATATTTAACTTTGTACTTAAGCAATAAAAACACACAGTTGCTAAAATAAACAGCTAAAAAAAATTCTGATAATACTGTTTTAACAAAAACTAAACCAATTAAAACTTTAAAACTACTCAAATTGCAAAATTAAATAAAATAGGCTCAAACAATTAAAAATATATTTATATATGTTTATGTTTAGGAAATAAATAATTATTTAAAAATAAATAAAAACTAATCCAAAACTAACTAAATTAATTAAAAAAATTCATCTTTGCGCACACATGCTCACACGTTTTGTGAAAGTCGATGAAAATAGTCGTTTTTTATATTTTTGGAGCTTTGGTGTGCCTACTTTCTATATATTCTTCATTTGATTTGTTTTTGGTAGAGCACTCATTTTAAATCAATGTGCGTGCTTTTGCTGTGTTTTAACCACAATAATATGACAAAAGCACAAAAGAATTATGTAAAAAGTATAAAAATATGAACATGAAAAATAAATATATTAATATTATTGTTACTAAAACTACAATAAAACTAAAAAAATATTGACTCTCGTAGTCTTGATCAAACACTATGAATAAGGCAAAAAGACACACGCAGACAAAGAGAGCAGTAATAATTTATACACAACTGCATAACATCTGTCACAATACAAACACGCTCATGTCATAAACATTCCTGAATGAAGAAGATGAAGAAGACTACGTGATGAAGACAACGAGTATTAAACAAAACAAAAATATGCTCAAACGCTAATTTTCCCATAAGGCCTCTGGGGCTTTACACCTCACAATGGAATGATTTGACACATAAAGATCCACACTGATGCTTTAGCTTCATAACCCTGCTTTCTCTCCCTCTCTCTCGGCTCAAAACAGAGCTCTTAGTCAGTATATAATGCTAAAGAATGTCCATGTGGTGTAGGAATGTAAATAACGCAGTGACAGCTCACACATTCATTGAGCCGGTCATTGAATGAACACAAGCCTTCCTGCCCACTATCTCACACACATCCAACACAGAATTCAGCGCTACTCTCTGAGTTTACACGATCAAGATAGTACTAGTTCAAAGAGCATCTCTATGAGAAAAAGAACAAAAACAAAAGTTACAAAACATGGATTGGTGACTAAACATTTTCCCAAAGACATTTCCTACCGATGGGGTTCCAACATGGAACACTGGAGGAGTTTGGGTGGGATTGCAGTTGCCAGAATATTCTTACCAGAATCATAAAGGCTTAGTCACAGGACCGTTCCAGGAATGGAGCAATGATTGAGGTTTACTTTCTGGCCTCTTTGGATTTTCCTCCTAAGAGACATTTTCATGACTCCAAGTCATGCACTAGAGCTACTGCAGCTAGACCTGCATGCTGCCTTACTGACACTCAACATTACACCGCTGATATAAATGATGTCATGCACAGATACATTATGACAAAAGTGAATAAACATCTAAGATCTATGATTTCTATGTAAAAAGAATTCTGTAACTGCCTTAAGAAAAACACAAAAGCACAGGTTACCCCCAGGGACAAGATTGCTAGAGTAAATGCAAGCATGCAATACTTTATCGAATAATTTCATCTAAATTGCCTTACAGTACATCTACACAAGGACAACCCATACAGGAGAAACCCAGGCTTGAGCATCTTGCCCAAGCGCTCTTTAAACAAATAACCTAATAGATATTACACCACATCACCAACACTGGACTGACGACCCCTTTTCACAAAACAAATGTTAGTAAATAAGAAAAAACGAAATCAAGAAATTAAGTATAAAGTCAAAGCTGCATTTTGTAACTTTGTTTGGTTAAAAATGAACAAAAAGCTGATACTGAGCAAGAACATAAACACAGAGCAAGACATCTTATAATGCAGTTAGGGTTAATAAGAGAGCTGAATCCAAATCTGGATTTTCTTAAATTATGAGAATTTACACTGTAATGAATGTTATGTGAATTCATGTCTCATAAAAAAGCTCTCATCTGACATATTCAAGTCCTGTTTTTTGTCAAATCTCATCCACTTTCACAAAGTCATCTTATTACATCTCAGGGACTCCACTAACTGTCAGAGGAACAGAGGGACTTTCCAGTGAAAACACAATTCAAGCCTCTGACAGCGAGCGCCAGAGTCCATCTGTGTGTTAGTCATCAGAGACGGATGTATTTGGCGGGAAACAAGCGAGTGAAGGATCCTGAGGAGGGAGGTCTTCTCGCTCTTCTGCCAGTGAAAGACGGGACATGAGGAACGCAACACAGAGAGAAGCCAAAACTAATGACCATAACCAACCTTTTGTTTTCCTGTTTGTGGGACATAAAAGCTAAACAGAAAGCACAAGAGATGCAGAAGACCTGAATCAATGATGTGACAGCACTGGAACTAATGCATAGATCTCTCTCAAGCGTTCTTCCTGTCAAACGTGATTCAGAATGTGAGATTTGTCAGGAAAGTCTTGCAGCTGGAACACTTGTTGGTAAAAGCCACCCCCCAAGGACTTTATCCCTCAAGGCAGCTTCCACAACACACCCGCTCTTCACTCACGCAAGAGCGTACACACTCTAACACACACACGCACGCACGCACGCACGCACACACGCACACACACACAGTCAGCAGAGAACAACAGGGTTGGACAAGTGTAGCAGCTGCTGACTGGCTTCAGATTACAGATAAAGACTTTCAGAGTCTCTCCTCTTTTCTCATTATTGTCCGGCACAGATTTCCCACTACAGCCAAAACTGCACAGTTCACACCCCTGCTTAAAACTCTTCAGCCCCTGGTCACCAAAAAAAAAAAACAAGACGCATGCACTTCCATCCGAAGAGGAAACGGATCATTGAGGGACAGTTCATTTAGATTCATTAACAAGACATAACAAAACATGTCAAAAGTTCATTGAATAAACTCCTACATGCAAATTTATTGGGTGGGCCAAAAAAAAGCAGAGATTGTGTGATTGGTTAAAGCTTCTATCACAATTCAGCGTGTGATCACGTCTGAACATGTTTGAAGAAACTGATGTGCATGGACTCAAGAGTGTAAAACCTGCTGTACCGGTGGTTTTCTTTAGCTTATTGGCTTTGATGCTCTTCCTTTTAAATCCTAAATGTTTATGGCCTTTAGACAAGACCACACACCAGCAACTGGCCACTATAAAACCTAAACCTATGGGTAGTCAGCTAGATAAACAACCGTCCAAATCAACCCAGACTGACCACAGAACAGTTCTGGTACAAAAATATTTAATGCATTTTTAAACACTCTACATACATGCGAATATTCCTTTTGACCTCCAACCTCAAAAGATCAGAAAAACTGATTATGCAATAATATATCTTTGTAGCTATATGTTTGAGTCAGGGTTGCATTACTTCATTGGCTACAGAATTTGTTGGACATCTATCATCTAAAACACAGAAACACAATGGAACATACACAAATGCGAAGACAGAATCAAGGAATCCAGGCATAAAAATGAAATGTGCTGTATAACACGGAATGGTGCGGAATCTGGCAAATGCATTATTTCTTATATTAAATATGTCATCTGCTTGTTTTGCATGTCTATGAGTGAAAGAGTGGCGCGGTTGCGTGTTCTGACTCCTGATTGATCCTTTGATTTGATTTATTTGACCACTGAGTATATTATTTATTTACTTAATATGCTAGTAAAATTATAAAAAAATAGCACTTATTTTTTTTAAACATCATTAATAACAGTACTTTTTTTTTATGCAGACCTAAAAACAGAAAAGAAAATGCACTAGTAAGATACTGGTTTATTAACATAGTTGCACATTATACTGTATTTTTACATATTGTACAAAGAATCTACTGTAGGTTTAATACAGTTTATAAGTGAATATGTGGTCAAATATATTGCTATTGTGTAGTAAAAGACGGAAAACACAGAATCCAGAAAACTTCAAACAGAAAAAACGTAATTTGGGAAAAAATAACATTGTGTGGCAGTAACAATCCTCGATTCTCAAGGGGTGTAATTGAGTTACTTTCAGATGTGTTATTCAGGTAGCTAGCTGTAATATGTTGACTAGTGCAAACTTCCACAGTCAACAAATGTGTAAACTATCATTCCTTACAAAAACACTGAGAATACAATCTTGCATGTCTTGCATTTGTCACCTTTTGGAATACAATGCGTGAAATCGAGTTCTTGTAGCTACATGTGTCTGTTTTTCAAGACATTTGATTGTGTTCTGTGAGGTCAAGCTGATCTGTGCTTTCCATAAAAATTAACTGCTATGCAGACTTTTGGAAGAGCCAAGCAACTCTCAGAACTCACATTTCCTCAACTCTTTCACAACTATGAGATAAGTAAACAGTTCTGCTCTCAACACATTTCGTCTTTTCATTTACCTTACATTTTGTCTCTTCAATCACTTCTTACTTCTCTCTTTATCTCTATGTTTAGCTCTAATAAATTCTACCCTTCTCCTCCAATAACTTCCTCTCTGGCTCAGCAGTCAGGAAACAATCAGAGCAGGAGAGAGAGAGAGAGAGAGAGAGAGAGAGAGAGAGAGAGAGAGAGAGAGAGAGAGAGAAAGAGAGAGAGAGAGAGAGGGAGAGGGAGAGGGAGAGGGAGAGGGAGAGAGGGAGAGAGGGAGAGGGAGGGAGGGAGAATTAATATTATATGTACTACATTTTGCAGTAATGCACTTTTACTAAACTAAGATCATTTTTTTACAAAAGTACAACCTTATTGCACATTATTACCCGACACAGCCGGTCAATAAAAAACATTTCCCTTTCCACAAGCAGCTAGACATGATTCTGTGGGATATTAACGCCATCTGATTCCTGAGGTTTCACATTATCCGAGGGGGTGACTTTCCAGGATGCCGTCTGCCTTCAGATCTCTCCATATGGTTTACTCCACTCCTGCTTCAGCCGGCAGAGGAAAGACTGACACAAAGCATGTCGTGCGTGCCAGAAAACTCACTCTACGGTCTGATTCAGCACTTTCCTCTGAAAATCTTCAGGCGAATTTGTTAAGCTGTGCTCTTGCCTGACTTGGTCATTTAGTGGCTAAGGAAAGGACCGATGCCAAACCCCACGAAAACTGAAAAGACATGCAAAGAGAGACAACATGGATGGCAAAAAAAGCCCCTGACTGATCTAAGTCACATTTCTATGCCAAAGAGAGTGAGAGAGCGAGACATGAATATAATCTCCATGTGATTTGATTTCTGCAATCTCATTTCTTGGGCATTAAGATGACCTTTTGAAGATTATAAAAAAGGGGAAAAAATATGATATATGTAAGTTCAGATAATCACCTGAGGCCATGGATTTAAAATAAACTTCTATCCTTAAGAACTGGGGGGTAGCAACAATTTGGCAGAAAAATGGCATTGATGCTCAACACAACAAATCTGAAATTCTGATAAGAATCATGGGAAACATGTTTGATAAATATCCTTTACTTCCTTTATCCGGTGTGGAGCACATCTCAGGTGTGTGTGTGTGTATACGGGAGTGAATGTGACTGCTCTGTGAACTCACAGCCACAAACAGTTGCTTTCAAGAACAACTGGAAAGTTTAGCAACTTCAAACAAAGACTATACTGTTCAAGCCCACAGCTCGCCCCTCCTATGAGTCGAAAGGCCACGGAGATGCCAAAAAACCTTATCTGGCAATGTCTCACACAGGAAATGTATGTAAACAAGCGTCGCATCAATTTTACTCGTAATGTAAACACACATTCGTAAGCAGCTTCTCCATCATTATTAATAAAGCACGGCGACACATTGTGTGTGTTTTGGCTCACAGCTCGCCACAGGCTCCTTCAAGCACGACGGGGAGAAAGTCTTTAAATTCAAAGAGGAAAAATTAAATTTTGAGCAACTGAAGACCACATAAAACGTTTCCTTTTGCAAACACACAAGAGTCAGAGGCAAAACAACAGAGCATTTTACAAAAGAGCCGTTTTGAGGATCAACTCTGAAAATCTGTGCTTGAACACACACACGGTGAGATATTTGTTCAGGGCTCTGTTGACAGACAGGTAAGTGGTCACCATTTGGAGAGGCACTTCTGCGGCGGGTGCTAAAAGGGCGCTTTAGACTGCACAAATGGAAAGAGGCTCATTACACTCTCAGCTGGGCCCTTAACACAAACCAGCTAAAGGAACTGTCAACTGGCCAGCAACATAAACACACATGGCACAAACAATCCACTCCAATCTCACACACACGCTCGCTCGCTCTTCAGGAAGACAAGCTTGAGACTCCAAAACATTTCATTTTTTATCAGAAATGATCATTCTGAACGTGATTCTAGTCCATGCTGGCCTGCGTTTGGTACAGCAAGTAAGACCTCATTGTAAGAACAAACAAATCATTAAAACTGATTTGTTAGCTTATTAAACAGTATGGCTCTATTTAGCAAGGTTAAGCAAAAGCGACTGTAACATGGCCTATCCCCCTCAACAGGGCATGACAGCGAAGGAGATAGTCGTGACGTCTGCAAACTCGCAGCTGAACAACAAATGTGGCCCATTGTGGAAGCCATTAAACGGCAACATGCGGCATCTGTTGAAAATCACACGAAAATGTAAGTTTACTTAAATTACAACGCGATGCACAGATGTTTTGCCCTGAAAACATTCCTAAAGTACAAGTATGTTAAACTGTGGCTAAACTATTACAAACACCCCAAACCTCCTTTAATACAAAAACAGTGACTCGAATTTAAATGGAACAAACGCAAAGGACAAAACAAAGACATTAAATAAACTAAGAACTGCAAAAATGTCTGCAGCGACGGACTAAAAATTGCATAAGGATCCTTGATTTTCATGTTGTATGCGTTTCACCTCAGAGATAGTAAGATAATGATAAATCTTAAAGTTTTCGTAGAAGGTTTAACAAGCACCCTCTTACAGTGACTTACAGTAAAGTGCACATAAAATGTGTCAAATACCAGAAGAGTGCACATCACAGGCTAATTTCAACTAAACTTCAAGTAACAGACAAATACTTTTCGACCATCTTTCTATTCTGACATGCACAACCAAAACAAGTGTATGTCATTCATTCAACACAGGGTGAACTAAAGTGATCTGGGATTGGAGTAAAATCTCAGCAAACTTCAAATTAATCGAATTCACCTAAACATCTCAAAATAATTCAAACGCTGCATTATTGGATGCACAAGAAAAGTGAAGTGAATCATTGACAAATCAGGTTAAATAAACAAAACACACTTGTGAATTACAAAACAATATCTGCTGGATTGTCTTCCCAGAGCAAATGTATCCAGAATCACTGCTGTTCAATGGTTTAGTTTCTATCTAACATTCATAAGCAACAGGCACTAACTTATATTGCTAAATTTCCTTTAAGTAACTCAACCGGAAAACTACTTGACCTACATCTATAGCTGGATTTGGACCATTTGTGTGAAGCTTTATTATCTTAGGAGAAATAAGGCCCAACCTTCTCTACAAGATCAATTATAAGAACCCAAAGCAGGCAGCAGAACCTGAAGAGGCAGTTTGGGCTGAACTGAGTTCAACCTGAACTACAACATTTCTGTTCAACGAAACCTGTCCTATTATAGTAACACACTCGAACGAGCAAAAAACACATTAACATATTTACATACTCTCAGAAGAGAATACATCACTAAATAATAAACCTGATGAATGTTATCATTTATGAGAGGATCCGTCGATATTCAACCGATAAATCTGAGGAAAAACTGCTTTTGGGCGGGAAGATCACTCAACTTGACAGAAATTATTCGCTTTTAGCCATAAATATTTCTGCTATTTTTGTTGAAAGTTTACAGATAATAATAATAATAATAATAACAACAGAAAAGATTTTATTTTCGTTGAAATTATATACAAAATGGTCAAATGTATTTGGTTTTCTGAATGGCTGGTACAATATGACTGTACATATCTCCCTGTAGGCAAATATGACCGTTTCTCAAAGCAGCACTCACGGTTCACTGACGTTGTGAGTCTTTTTTACCAGAGTAATGATTTTTTCTTTACTATGATTATATAGGTTACTGAGTCAACAGCATAATTTTATCCAAACACACTCATTTGCTTTCATTTCACACGTAATGTAAATTAACTTAAATAATGTAATTAAAAAAAAACTTGTGTTGCGAGTACAAATCTTGCATTTCCACAAATGATACCATTACGTTAACATTTTCATATTTCTATCTGCGTGTCAATAATACAACGATCGAAATCATTTAGTCTGGTAAACTTCTTGTAAAACGTAAAAATGAACATAAACAACACACTTACCTTTAGAAAACAGAGTAAACGATCTCTGCAAACACTTCTCTTCTTTCCGTCTCCTCACAATTCCCTACAAAAATAAAACTTCTTTCCTTATTCTTATTTTCATTTTCAGTCGTAAGGGTTTCGACAATCCTGCTAGCAGAGTCAAAAAGAGCTTGTGCAAAAAAGCGTGACATTCTCAACACAACAATGGAAGCGACAGTTAAAATAATGTTTCCAACTTTAAAAGTCTAATTGATCAACAACATTCCCGGCTATCTTGCTAAAGTAGTCTTCCTCACTTTTACACATTCACTATTACAGCAGATCCACGCGGAATCGTGTCCCTCATCCCACCCGACGCGGGGAGTTCCGAGGAAAAATGCGAAATATGACAAAGATCTGAAAACTTCGGCATGAAATGCGCGACAAAACGCGATCAGACAAAGAACGAGCGAATGTGCGAAAACTCACCTTTATCGGTAAACAGCACGACCGACAGAGCAGCGCGAGCTTTATTGCTATAAAGTTATATTTATCTTTTGTTTTCAGTAATATTTCTCCCGGTTTGACAGTAAAGGTGGAATGTGAAGTATGGGTTTGGTATGAAATTCACGCACTTCAGTGGAAAATGAAGGAGGGAAAAAAGTTTGAGGAGTGGCCATTGTTCGGCGTCAATCAACAGTGCTGGGGGCGGGGATCTCCTCAAACGCCACGCCCCCTTTTCAGCTCTGAAGGAGAAACGCTTGAACGAAAGTTTTTAATCTGATTATAAAAGTTTAATAAATACAAAATTAACCAATTTGTCAAGTTTTGGGCCACTTGTTTTCTTCATATTGTCACATTTTAAAATAATGGTAATCAAAACTATATATGGAATAAGATACAGATAATGTTTTTGTTGGGACTAAAAAGACTTAAACTTAAAGTTTGTGTGTGACACTTTCTGTCTCTTGTCATCTTATCAAGCAGCTTCTTGAAATCCCACTCATGCTTTGTTTATTCAGTTAAGCTACCAAAATAGTTTATTGCTGCTTTTAAAACAATTTCTAACTGGGAGTGAATTACAGTTTGCATAATAAACTCTGCTATCCTTAGAAGGTCATCATCATCTTCATCATCATCATCGTTCTGGAATTCTAATAGAATCCATTGACATTCCTGAGCGATGAGTGTGAAACCTCTTCACCACCACCACATCATCTCAAGAGAGCAAAACAGTCAAAGTCAATGATGTAATACTTTGGAAGGAAGCCTAAGATGATAATACTCGTCTGTGTGTGCTGCGTTAACATCTGTAGAGCTCCGTCTGTGGGTCACATCCGAAACATGCAAATACAGAAGAAGAAGTGTTTATAAAGTCTAGCTTCTAGTTTATAAAGAGCAAGATGAGTTCACGTATCAGAGCAACTCTACGCGCTTAACTTTCGAAGACCTACAAGTTTGGACAACCAACCGAGCAGGTTGTGACAGATCATCTCTGGTCTGGCCTGAGGCTGAAGCTTCAAAAAAAGATACTCAATGTGTACATCACTCAAAGTTTACCGTCATGTCCCATAAAGATATTATTCGTTCATTATTCATACTCATTCATGTTTGTATTGAGAGATTTTAAAACAAATCTTAAAATTAGAAATGAAATCGGTCAGTTTATATGTAACATGTGCTGGAGCAGATCAGCACATTAATCACCATTAGTCATATTTTGTCATTTACTTAAATAGCTTTGATGACTTAGCATCAGTGTGACAAAATAATGTTTTAAAACAATTCCATGTAATCTGTGTGTATAATAATTAGACAAGACTTAGTCACAGAAACGTAGTAAGTAGTTTATCATGAAGTATATCAGTGTTCAGTTCAACCCAAACCTTTCAGGTCAAAGGTGATTGTGAACAATATACATTTTTCAATTCCAAAATGTTCTGCAATCACATCACAATACAGTAAATACCAAAAGGGATGATTCATTTTGGATTTGTTTCTCTGATGGGTTTTCATCAAATACATTCACAATGACATATAAAAGGCAAAACAGATCAAGTCTACAAACACTTAAAAAAACTGCAATAATGACACAATTATTCTGTCATGACATCTAGAGAAAATCTCCATGTCATTTTGGTTTGAGTGACCTTGACACGTGTGACTGTTACTGTGAATGTTTAACATGAATTCGTGTTCTTTAATCTCACATGTGTACAGATACACACTTTCTAGCTCTCTCTGATACACAATTTTACACAAATACACAAACACACAAGACTCAAGTTGCATAAAAAGTATATCATGTGCTACGGCAATATAGCAATGCGTTCTTACCTGGTTAAGTGAAACAGAATGTCCTAAAATATATTACTCTTCATTATACTGTATACATCATCTAAACATAAATTATTTCCAGTTTTAAAGCATAAGCCAGTGTGAGTTTTAACTGAACTCATGTAATGAGACCTCCGCACCACCAGGGGTCACCATCTCAACCATCTCGCTTCTGTCCACTACACCCATTTAAGTCCATTGAAATGTTTTGATAACCTCCGGCAGAGACACGTCACATTAATCTGGTGTCATGGGTTTTATAACTGTGTAGCTGTTAGCGAGTGTGAAACATTTCCCATGTGGACGCTTTTACTCGCAGGCGATTTTACCATCAAAGCTGGAGAGAGCGATGGCGAAGGCCTGGACGGCACACAGAGGATATCTGTAGTCCAGAGTAAAAGCATCATCTGCCACTCTGCCAAACTGCATCACAATGTAATCCTCTGAAATATAACAACATGCACGACAAAACCTTATTAGATCCATTCTATCGAATGAGAGCATTGAGAGCAAACATTGTGACTTACGGTCTTTGTTGTGGACAATCTGGAAGTTTTTGATGGATGCCTGCGTGACTCTGCCGTTGAAGTTTAAGACGTGTGACGCCGTCTCTTCATTCCACACGGGCGTCTTATTGCGCAGCTCGATCAGATTCTCCATGTTTCTGTTCTGATGTCTCGTGAGGAGGCCGTCATTATCCTGATGGGATGAAACACATTTCCAGTCTGTCCTCTTCTACAGACATCAGTAATCGGAGAAAAGAAAACTCTTGTACTTACACTACGTGGTCGAATAGGCACCCGCTCACCGTCTTTAGTCATGCCTGGAATAATGATGATCATTCTCCTCGGACCTTTCATGCCCAAAACATTTGTTTCCTAGAATCACATCACAATGAAATATCACATTACTTGAGTAATATGGAGAACTGCTTCTGCACAGATGTGTGAATGTTTTCATACGTAGATGATGGCAGCTAACTCCTGACGCGCGTTGGACATGTCTGGAAGAGCTCTGTCCGGATGAAGAGCGTTATCAAACACTGTGAATTTACTTCCCATTAGATTGGACCTTGAAACAGAAACACAAACAATGTCATTAAAGAAATATCAGTCAAACACACACACACACAGAGAGATGTGATAAAGTACCTCAGCTTCCCTATGAAGTTCTCTCCTCCTCTGGACAGATCAGTGGGGTCTAAAGAGATCAGATAGTTTGACGTCGTGCTTTTCTTCCTCTTTCTTCCCGCTAACAAAAACACTTGCTTGAGAGAAAAAACACACATGATGTATGAATTCAGTCGATGCAAGTAAGTTAGATACATTGAAACCATCCCACATCAGTATCAGGACTGTAAAATATCCTCAAGATCACTGATCATCTCCTACTGTTTGGTGTCATACTTTCTTGTCATTGTCCAGGTGCAGGTAGTATGTTGGGTAAAGGCCTCGGTCCATCCCTCTCTTGTCTCGGGTCATTCTACACTTTACTGTGACACCCTGTGGTGCCGGCTGAGCTACAAACTCCTCCAGATTCTCAAACTCCACTGGAGGAGACGGGACTCTCTCCTCCTTCACAGGAATAAATCAGGTTAGGAGAAACACTTCATGGTTACCACAGTATATTTTTATCTTAAGGAATATTGGCCTTCATGTATAAAACATTGTATACATTTCATCCTTAAAATATTTATGATCACTTTAGATAAATGAATATATGGGGCCCACATTTCAATACAAACACAACATTTATACATCAGGCCTGTTAACTTTCTACATGATACCTTAAGAAAGTATACGATATGTTTTACATCACAGTTACAGATTACTCAATAAAAACCGGATTATGTGAAAATAATGGCATAGTGTTAAGATAATATATAACAAAAACATTTTTAATAGTTTTCAACGCATGAAATATCCTGATGTCACCTTTTTGGCCTTTTTTCCTTTGCCCTTTTTCTTCTTTTGTGTCACTTCTGATTCAGAATCTTTACTCTCCTCTTTAGCAGGACCTGAAGACACACATTTATTAAAAACACACACACATACACACACACACACACACACACACACACACACACACACACACACATGAAACCTCACCTGTACACAGCTGTACTCACCTTTAGTCTTCTTAGTCTTTTTGTCTTTGTCTTTATCTGCTGAAGCCTGAAACATGGACGTTGCGTTTGAAGCGCTGGTCTTCTTCTTTGTTTTGCTGGGTTTGGTTTCAGGCTCGCTGTCATCTTCACTCTCAGATTTAAGCGCTGTCACATCATATCATCAAACATACGTCACACAGATAACACACCTGTACATGTGTGGCATCAATGGCAATGAAAAACATCTCATCTCACCTTTCTTCTTACTCTTGATGTCTGACTTGTCTCCATTAATCTGAAACATTGACGCCGGCTCTTTCTTCTTTACTTTGGATTTAGCTTTAGCGTCTGTGTCTTCTTTGACATCTTCACGTTTAACAAACGAATATAAATGAAACCAAAGCACAAATGTAGTTATGAGTTAGAAAAGAAACAGTACAATGTCACATCATGCGGGGTAAAGTGTCACAATAATCCCATTTGTCACCTTTAGATTTGGTCTTCTTGTCTTTTTCCTTTTCTTTCCCATCAGCCCTTTCCTTTGAAGACTTTTTCTTGGTCTTTTTCTGTTTCACTTTATCATCCTCTTCATCATCATCATCATCATCATCATCTGTGAAACCTGCAGTTCAACAACAACACAATAATATTCACAAAGTGATTTTGTGTTTCGTGTTCTGCGAGCTTGTGGTGTGATATTGTGAAGTGAGATCATGAGACTCACTCTTCTTCTTCTTTGTGCCACTTTTGGGTTTCTTGTTGGACTCTTTCTCTGGTGATTCTTTCTCTTTCTGTAGTTTCTTCTTCATCACTTTCTCTCCATCTGTGAAGGAGTTTAGTTTAATGATACACACAGTGACAGACAGACAGACAGACGGCTGGTGATGTAACACACATACTTTGAGTGACAGGACTGCTCTCAGATGACAGATCTTCACTCTTTTTGCTTTTGGTCTTTTTGGGTTTGGCTTCAGTTCCGTTGGTCTCTGCTGTAGAAGACTCGGGCTTCTTCTTCTTAGGCTTCTGATGTTCTGATGTGCATAAAACGACGGTCTTCATTAATAATAGCTTCATGAACATTTCTAATTATGATTGTAAAAGACAGAAATTCAATCAAATATTAGATAACTCACCAGTAAACATGGATGTAGCAGCAACGAGGAAAAACAACATTAAAATTTGACTTTCCAACTATAAATGATATTATCAATGACATCTTTTATTTTTATATACTAGATTGTATGTTTGACTGAATAACATTTAAGGTATTCTAAAACAAATCTGTTGATATTCATAAAGAGGTTTAATAGATAAATGTTATAACTTCATTATGTAATGTGCTCATGTTGTGTAGCCGTTATCAAAATACATTAACAACAACAACACACTCTCAACAGTGCTATAACACAAGAACATATTTCAATAAAGATTTATTAGTTCTTTTATACCTAATTCTATAGTCAGAGAAAGTGATGTTTTTGAAGCGGTTTGAATATACAGTTTGTGCAGTATAAAAGACATTATGTTATATTTGTGTGTGTGTGTGTGTGTGTGTGTGTGTTTGTGTGTGTGTGTGTGTGTGTGTGTGCGCGCGCGTCATCCACTTAAGTGGCAGTAGAGCTATAAATAGGTACTTCACCTTAGACAATCCCTAGCACTCTTATTCAACCACGCTGCCATGATTCAAACAAACTAACTAATAAACAAAAAAACTTCTATATTCTGAGTAATATGCACATGAATATTTTGACAAAACTTTCCTGTAAATCCTGAAGTGATGTCACTATAACTCACTGATCCACATGAGCAACAGAGATTTATCATCTAAACAATATAATGACAGTGTGTACACAGCCTGTTATTAAATTATTCATACAAACGTCCTTCATATAACAAAATCAGACAGGTCTGTATATAGTAGAAATAATTCATAAAAACACACAGAAGAACAGCATCATGATTCAGATTCAAAAAACACACTCACCTTTTCTGCAGACATGTTGTTTATGTGAGAGTAAGAGATGAGAAACTCCTAAGCTTTCCTCCATCAGCAGAAAGTTCTTAAGAGGATTTCACACTTGACCCATCTGTCAACTGAACACGTCAACCGGATGTGAGGAAAACTCTCTGGCACTTATCCCAGAGCTCACACGTTTCTCTTTTGTTGCTCAGGAGATCTCAGTCCTGTCTCATTTAAGGATGAAATCAGATGTTTCTCCTAAAATGGTTTCGTGATTTTTCATTCTTATGTATTGAATTAAAGGAGTTTTATTCAGTATTGGAGATCTATTCTGGGCTCCTGGCTGTTTTTCTTTATTATTCACAATGTGTTTTATTAAGCAGCTTTAAAGCAATATATTTGCCTGTTTTATCTCATGTCAACACATGAGAATAGATCCATGTGACACACATCCAGTCATCTCTTGCTCTTCATTATGAAAGATATTGAATCAACATCACAGCATGTCTTGAGTGATGTTAAATCTAAACCCCAGCATTAGATGTAAATAATAGTGTTTGTTTTAATAAACAACACTGTGATGATACAGTAAAGAGGGATTTAGGTCTGGATTACAGCCGGTGTGCAGGACATGTGGGCTTTAACTCCTGCTATTGGTTTTCCTGTAGCTCAGTGGTTAGCGCATCCCGCTAGCAACGGCAAGGTCATGGTTCGATCCCAGGGATTGCACATACTCCGAAACTAAACGTGTAGTATAATGCAATGGAAGTGGCTTTGGATAAAAGCATGTGCTAAATGTGTAAATGTAAATGTAGTTTGTGGGAAAGCAGGTCATTGACAAACACCAGTAAACCAGTTCACTATATATATATATATATAGATAGATAGCATTCATTTCACATGTTTGTGTCACAGATATGAATAAGGAATAGAAATCTCAGTTCAAGTACAGAAGTGCACTGTTACTGTTATCTGGACAAAAACTCCAAAAAAAACCATAAAACAATGTTTTAAAAACACCCGAACAACATCCAAGACTCAACACTTCTGCAGAAAATGACCAAATGTTTTATGCTCTCTGTTTTTAAAGCATCTGCCAAATGAATAAAGGTAAACTACACAAATCTGGTTTGAAGTAAACAGAGTCATAATGATGAAACATTTCAAATATCAAAGCAAACAATTTTTTTATTTAAGCTTTATAACTGCACGAGAAGCTCTACTGATGTAGTGTTTAACACCCATTGAGAGGCATTCGTTGATCTATTAAACCAACACAAGTATATAAGAGCTTAAAGCTTAAATGACATTGATATTGTTACTGTATCACAGCATGTAAATAACATGAGACTTTAGTCAATGTTCATAACTCAAGATTTATATTGCGCCATCTACAGGCCAGTAAAAGCTGCACACATTTGAATCAAAACGATATTGTAGTTCACATGACATTATTTTCTTTTTTCTTTTTCTCCTCGACCATTAACATTTTTCTTATTAAAGGTTTTAGGGTAGAATTTATCTAAAAGTGAAAAAGTACAATATAAGTATATGAGACACCAGGTGGCGCTATAGTAAAGTATCTATTCAGTTCTTCACATCTACTTTCTCCAAGACATCAGTGAGATGAAATGGAGAGAAAAGGGAAGCATTTGCTTAAGTCTCATCTGTGTCTCAGATATTTCACCTGAGAATGAGAAATCTCACAAATGTCTCTCAACAAACTGAGCTCAACAAGTCAAAGTCAACTCAGCATTCAGCAACTGATACATGATTCATCAACATCAACATCTGAAGGAAATCTAATAAAAGATAAAGAAAGGTTTCTGCAGGCACATGTTGGAATAATATGATGGCGAGTATAACACGATGATGTTCATTTCGGGCAGAACTTTTCTCAAAGATTGTGTTAACACACACAGTGCTGGATTGCACTTGTGGTCAAGGTCAATATATTCATGACTAGAAATCTGATCTGAGACCAGTGCTGTGCTGTGATGGGTCATATCAGTGCATTGAGGGAATCTGTCTGTGTGCGAGGAAACAACATCACAGTCACTGTTTTACTGCACTTGAACAACAGATGCTCATAATAACTTCACCGTTCGCCCGGGTGACATATGTTACCCACACACTGCCATACTGTACACACGCGGATGTAAAGATCTTAGTTCATAATGATTTCTTTCTTAAAGGGATATTTCACTACCAAATCAAAATTTCCCCATGTTTTACTCACCCTCAAGGCATCCAAACTGAATAACAGTCTCTTCTCCCAGTCAGTCAACTCTTCTTAAATCTCATTCTGAAAGTTCAGATGGACACAGTCAAAGTTTTTCTTTAGATTCCTCAGGTGAAGATTTGTTTGTGTCTCAGTACACACACACACACACACACACACACACACACACACACACACAGCAGTGTAAATGTGAACTGAACACAGGCAAACATGATCAACTGTGTTGAAGAGGAAGTTTACTTCTGAAGACGTGTGTTAAATCACTTGTGTTTATATTGTCTTTGTTCTGAACTCTTTTCCTTCGGTTGTCGAGCGGCGACACGTTCTTGTGGGATAGGCTGAGATTTGTTCCTTTCACTGCTTCTGGATCAGTTCCATTTTCCGCCCTCAGACTCGAGCCAGGTGACGGCATTTCACATTTCATGCCAACACCCAAAAAACATTAAACATGAAAGATTGACTACAAACCCAAACCACTAAACGTGACCGAGTGAACTACAAGATGACCTGAAGAACTTCCTGCTCTCTCTCTCTCTCTCTCTCTCTCTCTCTCTCTCTCTCGCTCGTGGGCAGGCGTAAGAGGGCATATCTGAATCTGTTCAGCGCTGGCAGGGGGCTCACGCTCAAGTCCTCGAGTGAAAAGCGTCGCTGGCTCGCTCACATCAGTGTTTTTCTGCTTGTCCTTCCAGACATGGAAATGATCTGTTCTCCTGTTTTTTGTATGACATCGTTTCACACAGGACGTCATCTCTCAGGTATTTATTCGGTTTAAATTCTCATCTTCACTTCTGCTTTTAGCTTGTGTTGTTGAGAAGTAACATCGTTTTCTTTCATCGCTCCGTCTTCTCCTCATCCTCCTCTTCCTCCCGCACGTGTCCCACCGCCATGATTGTTTCTGCCCGACGAGACTCTAAACTAACTTTTTTTATTTTAGACAAGATCTTAAATGACTCTGAGCGACATGATGATGCTCTGGTGATGTTTAGTTTTGTGTGTGTTTGTGTATAGGAGTGTCGCTGCACAAAAGCTTTACACAAATCTCTCTTTACATACAGTTTGCTTAAATAGTGTCGATATAAAGACAAAGGTTTGCAGTAAACCAGACATCCAAAAGCCTGATGTCGACCTGACAAACTACAGCAAGAGAAAATAACACTACAATCTCACAAAAATTGTTGTGAAAACATACATTAACGTTGTTTGGGGGTGAAGGTTAAACTCCATTCTTGCTCAATGTGTTTAAAGGAACTGAAGACCGACACTGACACAAATATATATCTGAACGTCTGTCTGTCTTTTGTGAAAAGATTTCATCAACTACACTTAAATCCATTGGGAATATGTTCATGTAGTTCAGAAATGACAAGTTGACCTGCTATCCCAGCTTTGAAAAGACCCAAAGAACATCATCCACACATAATCTGAAGCACATTTGCATTCTTTACATCATCATTCTATATGTTCGCATGATATATCATTTCTTTAGATATTAAAAACGAGAAAAATCGCTGTTAAACAAAAACTAAAGTAGAGAGAAAGCAGTAAGACGGTGGGTGGGGTGACACACAGAAAACAAGAGAAAAGAAAAGAAGAAAATACTTCCTCAACTCCTCCCTCTCTATCCTCACATGAACCCATCGACTTTTTTCAGTCTTCTCTACTTCCTGCTATTTTTGAGCGCCCTCTCTCTCTCTCTCTCTCTCTCTCTCTCTCTCTCTCTCTCTCTCTCTCTCTTTCTCTCTCTCTCTCTCTCTCTCTCTCTCTCTCTCTCTCTCTCTCTCTCTCTCTCTCTCTCTCTCTCTCTCTCTCTCTCTCTCTCTCTCTGTGGTGACCAGGAACAAAGTCACAAAGTGTTTATCAGGAAACGTATTTCACTCATCACCTTGAATAACAGGATCATAAACATCATCAGAGCTCATAGACGGATGTCAGGCTGTTTTCAGCAGGTATTTCTTGTTGCTGTTTGATTGAAAGTTAAAGTTTGTATGTGTTGAATAATGAAGTTCATAGTAAATACTTTCTTTTCAGAGCATGTGGCTTTTCTCTTTAACCTGCTCCATGCAGTCATGTTAACTTGAATGAGCGGATAAATATGCTGTGTGTGTGTGTGTGTGTGTGTGTGTGTGTGTGTGTGTGTGTGTGTGTGTGTGTTTGTAATGCTGATAAACAACACAAACATGGTCAGCAGGCACTTCCGCTTTATATCTGTTAGTTCAGCGCTGTATAAGATTATTGAACACAAGACACACATGCAGGTCATTTTATTCATTCACATATAGAAAATAAACAGGCAGGATTATATTACCTTCACACAAAAGTGATGATATTTCCTCATGTTTCAGTCTCAGCCGTCCGGCGTAAGTTTATCAACTGTGCCTGTTTGCCGGGTTTCCATGTCTGTTTTTCATATCTGTCATTTAAAAAAGATGATTACAGATTGCAGGTAATAATATTTTTTATATGAAAGAGGTGAGAAATAAGAAACATAGTGTGTCACTTGGTTTCTTAAACCATAACCAAACTATTAGTATATACTGAACTAAAAATAAGAAAGTATACTTTCAGTCTGCTTTTATGAACTTACTTAAAACATTACAATACACAACCATGTTTCATATTATATTATTTTTGCCATGGTTTTTGCATTTTGTATCAGTTGTGCCATGTACTCGAGACATTATTACAATAAAATGTAATGTTACAGAAAAGTAAAAACTAGAGAAGCACACGTACAGTCAGTCAGTCTCATATGATATCAGGATCATGTATTCTCACAGCACATGAGGATTTAAGCTCATGTTGACATAATAACCATTAGTTTGTGAAATGACATCATATACTGTGAGTGAATAACAAACATCTCCATACAGAAACCATCACACACTTTACTGTAAAGAGAGACACACAGATTCTGTTTCAAATCCTAGTGAGCGATCCCAAAAGAGAGCGTTTTGAAGAAATGAGTCACTGTTGTTTCACAGATGTCATTTCTGACTTTTGATCTGTGAAACTGTTAGAAAGGATGAACAGAGGAAATACAGAAATAGATTCAGCAACGTCCAAATTTCCTTTAGCATTTAAGAGCTACAAATGTCACGGCCTTACATTCTCACGTTGTACGTGTGCAATCCAAATACTCTTTTTTGCAGCATTAATTTAGGAAATTGTTCAATAAAAACTAATGTTCATTCATCCATGCTGTTAAGTACATGTTTGTTATTGCATTAACATATGAACCTTTTCATATGAGGAACATATCAACATTATTATGAGTAACAAAAGTCTTTTTTCTTTCTTCCTCAGAAGTGAAGCGCTGGTGTGTTTGTCTCTGTTCCTGAAGTTGAGGTAGTAGATTGAATAGTTGTGGAGTGTGAAATCTCCCTCTGTGATAACTATACAATCTACTGTCTTTCTGAAGGAGACCGGCTCAACTACACAACACACGTCACACAACTGCTTGTGTTACTCTGATGTGTGTATCTCAAGATGAGGTAGTAGGTTGTATAGTTTATGGGATGGATCATATTCTGTTCAGATGATAACTATACAGTCTATTGCCTTCCTTGAGACACACCAATGAGACAAAAAGCGTGTTTGCATGTGAACTTTATGAACATCAGATGAATATACAGCCACAGAAAGAGATCACACTGTTTTTCTAAATGACCTATTATGTAAGTAAAATCACATTTCTCTGAAATAACAAAATTCACATTTTGTTTTTATATTTGTGTTTACCTGCAGAAAATGTTTGCAGATGTTGAATACTGTTGAAGATTAATATATATACTCTCACATTAATATATAAACACTCACATTGCTGTTGAGTGACTTTATGTCATTCCTGACGCTTCTTACTGTTAAAATATAACACACACCACACAGAAATGAGCTTTAAAGGCAAAACTATAGTGCTAGTACTTATTTCCACAGCTGTATTTCTTATTTATGCATATATCTAAAATAATATATACTGACAGACCCTCTGTACTTCTGCATTGTTTTAGTATTCATGAAGAGTTTGTGTATGAACTTGAATGAAAGTGTAGTTTTCTGTCATATGTTAAACTGCAAATTACTGCCATTCAAATGAAAATCTATTGTAGCTGCTTTTATTGACAGCAGGACACATGAAATATTAACATATAACATATTTATTCACATGAATACACATGACTGATGTTTGGAGGAACTCTGCTGACAGACTCGTGGAACTGCAACTCATCACTAATGTCACAATAACAGAAAATGTTTCTAACGTTTGAAGTACTGCAAGCGCAACTGAATGATGGTAAACAAAAAAACATTTAAATTCATTAAAACTCATTTGAAATATAGCCACTGGTTTCATTATTATTTGATTTTTAATCTTGAACGTACAGGTGCTAAACAAGCGCATTTAATAAACATTTTTGGCTGTACGGTACCGTAAGAACCTTTAATGTCCACAGACGCTTTCTATTTCACAAAGGTTCTAGAAAAACAAGAAAGATGTGGTTCTTGTAAGAGCCTTTGGACCAAAAACGTTTTTCTTCAATAATGGCATTGCTGCAAAGAACCTTTATTATTAAAATATACATAATAAATATATATTTTATTTTTATAATAATATACAATAGATGTGTGTTGCCCAATGCTTATTTTTTTTGGACTTACTAAACAAAGAAAAAGACACATTTACAGATCAGAGAAATTCAACAGCTCAAAGTAAAATATATTTCAAATAAAAGAGTAAATAACAGGTGTTTTAATCTAGCAGATTTCAGTCAGTTCTGACAGGATTTTCCATCACTGGCGTCTCTGTCTTGAGTCTGAATCTCTGGAGTTCTGCTGTTTCTCTCTTCCTGCTGCCGTGAGCCAATCAGCCGTCTCCATATCTGACTAAACTCCGCCCTAATCTTAGGAATCTTGAAGGCGTACACAACAGGGTTGACTATTGAGTTCATGTGAGAGAGTAAGATAACAAAATTCATGATGGAGGAAGGCACTTGTGTATTCTGGGTATAGTATATAACAGTGTGCATGATGTGTAAAGGAAGCCAACAGACAATAAACAAAACCAAGACCAAAAGCAGAGAGATGGCCAGCTTGTGTTCTTTACGAATATATGCCTCAGATTCAGCAACACCTGCTTTACCTCTTGACAGACTTCTCATTTTAAAAAAGATGTAACTGTACAAAACAATCATGATGATCAACGGTGGAATGAAGATGCCAAAGAAAATGAAGTTGACCAGGTATGATGTGGGGATGACGGCTGTAAATTCACAGCTGAATGAAGTTGAGTTGTGTTTATTCAATGTGTCATGTCTGTACCATCCAAACATGGGTAAGAACCCCAACAGACACGCTAACATCCAGCACACGGCAGCAAGCATCCAGGAGCGTCTTTTATTTACTGTCGACTTGTACCTGCAGGAACAAACGCCATCAAAACTCATCTTCAGTATTTGTGTATTGACATCTTATTGACTATCTTTGCATCATTATTCAGTCCTGTTTAATCCAAGAGATTCATATGTTGGTTAATAAATGTATAATGTACAGATAGAGGCTGACACATGTTCT
>JAOTQM010000603.1:2500-91430 GCA_026939265.1 Oreonectes daqikongensis | reverse complement strand
AAACAAACGGTCTTTGTCATTAGCCAAGCCTTAAAGTGCTCTGATCCACCTGAGGGCAGTGAAACTCAGAATGCTACACCGTTGAAACACTGGTCTGTGTCAGAAGCCAGGGCCTTAAAGCTCCTCTAATCCATCGATGGCAGTAAACTCAGGATGCCTATATACTGTTAAACACTACTCTTGGTCATACTCAGACCTTAACAAACCCTCTTAAAAAACCCTCTAATCAACAAAAGCCTAAGGTTATAAACCCAAAGAGTGTGCAACCCCTTAACTTATGACTTTGTTTAAACTAAGATTCAGGCTTATAATAATGTGACAGAGTAAAGAGGGCCTACAGCAACATCTAGACATCCTGCACACTTTCTGTCAAACATGGCCCTATCAGTTAACCTTAAAAAGACCAAAATCATGACATTCCAAAAAGGCCCAGTCGTCAAACCCAACATCACAATTTCAAACTAAACAAAATGCCCTTAGAACACATCCAGAACTACACATATCTCGGTATAAACATAAGTAACACTGGGAACTTAAACAAGGCTGTGAACGACCTGAGAGACAAGGCACGAAGAGCTTTTTACGCAATCAAAAAGAATATAAAAATTGACATCCCAGCAGGAATCTGGCTAAAAATAATCCAATCAATTATAGAACCAATCACACTGTATGGATGAACTAGGACTATACCCTCTAATAATTAAAATACAAAAAAGAGCGATTCAATTCTACACTCACCTTAAAACAGTGCTACAGAGACACTCCATCATAAAGCCTTAAGCCACCAAGAGCTGAACCCAGAGAGAAGCCCACTCATCCAACTCATATCAGAACTAACTCTACAACCCAAAACATGCCAAACTGAACCCCAAACCCCAGCCCGACTAAACCAAATCATAAAAACACAAAAAGAAAAATATCTCACACACTGGACGGAAGCAACAGCTCAGCAAAGCAAACTGGAATGCTATCTGTCACTAACAGAGAATATAAACTGGCAGAATACCTCAAAACCGTATCAGACCCTAAACAAAGAAAAGTGTTGACCATGTACAGACTCAGTGATCACAAGCTCACTGTAGAGACGGGCAGACACAGACAGACATGGACACCAAGAGAAGAGCGACTGTGTCCACACTGCACACAGAATCAAGTGGAAACAGAGCTGCACTTTTTAACCTCATGTCCAAACTATACACACATCAGAGAAACATTCTTCCCCCAGTTTACAAACGTCCACAAAGACTTCAACCAGTTTCAACAAAAGGACAAGATTTCATACATACTGGGAGAAAACTCAACCCTGGCTGCAAGATATGTCAAATCCTGTCATGACAAGAGAACGACCAGCACAACACAACAAAACACTGTACAACACACACAAACTGACACTATATGGCAGGATCCTGTCACTCTCACTGAGAACCAATTAATCAATACTTTGCTCTTTTTCTACTTGTATTGATATATATATAGATTCTTATATACTTTTATTTCATTTCTATCTTAACCTAGATTGTAAAGAATGTTTATATTTAACCTTCCTGTGCTTTGGCAACGTAAGATTTATTTTTTTCATGCCAATAAAACTTCCACGAACCTGAAGTCCCTTACGAGACCCAGGAAACCAGTAAGCAAATAAACACGAAACCAGAACAGGTCCCCCTTTAAGACTAGTCTACTTTTCGGCAACAAACTGACAAGATGGTAAGTTTTCGGAAAACAAACCACCAAGGTGTAAGCTAGTACAGTGAATGAGGAGATGCAAGCAAGCCAAGGAACAGCAGAAATAATTGCAACCTCCGGTGATTCCTGGAAGGGAATGATGTCTGTTTGGGTTGCGATTTTTCTTAGAAGGGCAGATTGGATGAAAAAAATCCAAGGTTGGCTCAAGCAGATCAGATATCTTGATCATAAGCTGAGATCCCAGAGACCCGGGAAGCCAGTGAACAGAAAACTGGCAAGATGGTGAGCACCCAAAAAAAGATATACCATCAATGTGTAATGTCCACATTTTATTAATTAAGGGAATGCTATTAGCTACAGCAACAAGCAATGCTTTGAAACAACAATCGAGATCAGGATTGAGCATCACTTGTAGGTTGGTTCCAGCAGGTCGGATATCTTGATCAAAAGCTATAAGCTGAGATCCAAGGATCTCGGGATACCAGTGAGCAGATAAACAGAAAACCAAAGTAAGTCCCCTTAAAGACTAGTCTACTTTTCGGCAACAAACTGACAAGATGGTAAGTTTTCGGAAAACAAACCACCAAGGTCTAAGCTGGTACAGTGAATGAGGAGATGCAAGCAAGCCAAGAACCGGTAGCAGTTCAAGGCCGAAACACCCGAGGAGTTTGGGGTAAACTACTGCTGAAGATGTGTCTCAAATATTTCCCTCAGATATACACATGAGGGACTAGACATCAAGGGTCCCCTTATCTAAAGCCAAATCTAACACCTAAAGTCAGTAAACCCAAAATGTCTAACACCTGAGGTCAGTAAACGCAGGAAGCCTAACGCCTAAGGTCAGTTAACTTAGAAGGCCTAACACCTAATGGCAGTAAACTCAGAATATCTAACATCATTAAAATTCTAGTCTTTGACGGTAGTCGGGGCCTCAAAGCGCCTCTAATCCATCTATGGCAGTAAACTCAGAATGTCTATACAGTTAAAACACGGGTCTTTGTCATTAGCCAAGGCCTTAAAGTGCCTCTGATCCACCTGATGGCAGTGAACTCAGAATGCCTAACACCGTTGAAACACTGGTCTGTGTCAGAAGCCAGGGCCTTAAAGCTCCTCTAATCCATCGGATGGCAGTAAACTCAGGATGCCTAATACTGTTAAAACACTACTCTTGGTCATAAATCAGGACCTTAAAAACCCTCTAATCCAACCAAAGCCTAAGGTTAATAAACCCAAAGAGTGGCAACCCCTTAACTTATGACTTTGTTTAAACTAAGATTCAGGCTTATTAAATAATGTGACAGAGTAAAGAGGGCCTACAGCAACATCTAGACATCCTGCACACTTTCTGTCAAACATGGGCCCTATCAGTTAACCTTAAAAAGACCAAAATCATGACATTCCAAAAAAGGCCCAGTCGTCAAACCCAACATCACAATTTCAAACTAAACAAAATGCCCTTAGAACACATCCAGAACTACACATATCTCGGTATAAACATAAGTAACACTGGGAACTTAAACAAGGCTGTGAACGACCTGAGAGACAAGGCACGAAGAGCTTTTTACGCAATCAAAAAGAATATAAAAATTGACATCCCAGCAGGAATCTGGCTCAAAATAATCCAATCAATTATAGAACCAATCACACTGTATGGATGAACTAGGACTATACCCTCTAATAATTAAAATACAAAAAAGAGCGATTCAATTCTACACTCACCTTAAAAACAGTGCTACAGAGACACTCCATCATAAAGCCTTAAGCCACCAAGAGCTGAACCCAGAGAGAAGCCCACTCATCCAACTCATATCAGAACTAACTCTACAACCCAAAACATGCCAAACTGAACCCCAAACCCCAGCCCGACTAAACCAAATCATAAAAACACAAAAAGAAAAATATCTCACACACTGGACGGAAGCAACAGCTCAGCAAAGCAAACTGGAATGCTATCTGTCACTAAACAGAGAATATAAACTGGCAGAATACCTCAAAACCGTATCAGACCCTAAACAAAGAAAAGTGTTGACCATGTACAGACTCAGTGATCACAAGCTCACTGTAGAGACGGGCAGACACAGACAGACATGGACACCAAGAGAAGAGCGACTGTGTCCACACTGCACACAGAATCAAGTGGAAACAGAGCTGCACTTTTTAACCTCATGTCCAAACTATACACACATCAGAGAAACATTCTTCCCCCAGTTTACAAACGTCCACAAAGACTTCAACCAGTTTCAACAAAAGGACAAGATTTCATACATACTGGGAGAAAACTCAACCCTGGCTGCAAGATATGTCAAATCCTGTCATGACAAGAGAACGACCAGCACAACACAACAAAACACTGTACAACACACACAAACTGACACTATATGGCAGGATCCTGTCACTCTCACTGAGAACCAATTAATCAATACTTTGCTCTTTTTCTACTTGTATTGATATATATATAGATTCTTATATACTTTTATTTCATTTCTATCTTAACCTAGATTGTAAAGAATGTTTATATTTAACCTTCCTGTGCTTTGGCAACGTAAGATTTATTTTTTTCATGCCAATAAAACTTCCACGAACCTGAAGTCCCTTACGAGACCCAGGAAACCAGTAAGCAAATAAACACGAAACCAGAACAGGTCCCCCTTTAAGACTAGTCTACTTTTCGGCAACAAACTGACAAGATGGTAAGTTTTCGGAAAACAAACCACCAAGGTGTAAGCTAGTACAGTGAATGAGGAGATGCAAGCAAGCCAAGAACAGCAGAAATAATTGCAACCTCCGGTGATTCCTGGAAGGGAATGATGTCTGTTTGGGTTGCGATTTTTCTTAGAAGGGCAGATTGGATGAAAAAAATCCAAGGTTGGCTCAAGCAGATCAGATATCTTGATCATAAGCTGAGATCCCAGAGTCCCTCGCGAGACCCGGGAAGCCAGTGAACAGAAAACTGGCAAGATGGTGAGCTCCCAAAAAAAGATATACCATCAATGTGTAATGTCCACATTTTATTAATTAAGGGAATGCTATTAGCTACAGCAACAAGCAATGCTTTGAAACAACAATCGAGATCAGGATTGAGCATCACTTGTAGGTTGGTTCCAGCAGGTCGGATATCTTGATCAAAAGCTATAAGCTGAGATCCAAGGATCTCGGGATACCAGTGAGCAGATAAACAGAAAACCAAAGTAAGTCCCCTTAAAGACTAGTCTACTTTTCGGCAACAAACTGACAAGATGGTAAGTTTTCGGAAAACAAACCACCAAGGTCTAAGCTGGTACAGTGAATGAGGAGATGCAAGCAAGCCAAGAACCGGTAGCAGTTCAAGGCCGAAACACCCGAGGAGTTTGGGGTAAACTACTGCTGAAGATGTGTCTCAAATATTTCCCTCAGATATACACATGAGGGACTAGACATCAAGGGTCCCCTTATCTAAAGCCAAATCTAACACCTAAAGTCAGTAAACCCAAAATGTCTAACACCTGAGGTCAGTAAACGCAGGAAGCCTAACGCCTAAGGTCAGTTAACTTAGAAGGCCTAACACCTAATGGCAGTAAACTCAGAATATCTAACATCATTAAAATTCTAGTCTTTGACAATAGTCGGGGCCTCAAAGCGCCTCTAATCCATCTATAAACTCAGAATGTCTATACAGTTAAAACACGGGTCTTTGTCATTAGCCAAGGCCTTAAAGTGCCTCTGATCCACCTGATGGCAGTGAACTCAGAATGCCTAACACCGTTGAAACACTGGTCTGTGTCAGAAGCCAGGGCCTTAAAGCTCCTCTAATCCATCGGATGGCAGTAAACTCAGGATGCCTAATACTGTTAAAACACTACTCTTGGTCATAAATCAGGACCTTAAAAACCCTCTAATCCAACCAAAGCCTAAGGTTAATAAACCCAAAGAGTGGCAACCCCTTAACTTATGACTTTGTTTAAACTAAGATTCAGGCTTATTAAATAATGTGACAGAGTAAAGAGGGCCTACAGCAACATCTAGACATCCTGCACACTTTCTGTCAAACATGGGCCCTATCAGTTAACCTTAAAAAGACCAAAATCATGACATTCCAAAAAAGGCCCAGTCGTCAAACCCAACATCACAATTTCAAACTAAACAAAATGCCCTTAGAACACATCCAGAACTACACATATCTCGGTATAAACATAAGTAACACTGGGAACTTAAACAAGGCTGTGAACGACCTGAGAGATAAGGCACGAAGAGCTGATGGTTTCTGGGGGGAGGATTTGGCACTTTTGGACTTTTTCAACACGGGGTGCATTCGAAAACGAAAGCTCCGATCGACTTCAAACCTTCACCGTAGTGTTCAGCGACCCCGAATTTTCGACCTTTTATTAGGGGGGTGCAATTACTTATCTCGGCCGGTGGCGCTAGAGATTCCAAACTAAGTACATTCGAAAGGGCGTCCTCCTATTGCTATACGTACCGAGTTTCAAGTCTCTACGTCACATCTTGAGCGACTTATTTAAATCTGAATACATCAGGATGGGTGCATGGGAAAACTAAAGCTTGGATCCACTCAAAACCTTCCCCATAGTGTTCAGCGACCCCGAAAGTATATATAGAGATGGGAAATTTAAAATTCTACAGTCAAAAACTGGGAGTGCAGTACCTTATTTTGGCCGATGGTGCCGCTATCGAGTCAAAACCACGTGCCATCGAAAGGGCGTCCACTAATTAGTATATATACCAAGTTTCAAGTTTCTACTACAAACCGTTCTTGAGATAAGGGGGGGGGGTGCACTTCACAGGGGGTGCAGTCTTCGCAAAAGTCCCTATAACTCTACTGGTGCACCTCTGTCGAATCAGTTTCCTACACTTGTTTTTTGACAAGTCACATGTCTACTCGCACTGATTTTACACCCTGACTTCAAAAATTTTGGTTCTGTTCTCCAGATAATCTACAACCAACATTTTCACCATGGGGTACATTCGAAAATGAAAGCTCGGATCGACTCAAAACCTTCCCCATAGTGTTCAACAACCTCAAAACAATATATAGAGATGGGACATTTTCACTTTTAACCTAAAAAAAAGGGGGTGCAGTACCTCATATCGAGACTTCATAAAACATGCCATCGAAAGTGCATTCTCTTATTAGCATATATACCAAGTTTCAAATTTCTACTACAAACCGTTCCTGAGATAAGGGTGGGTGCAGTTCACAGGTGGTGGAACCTTCGTAAAAGTCCCTATAACCCTTGAATACACACCGCTTCTATAATACAAATCATCTAAGGGATTATTAGGCTGCATTAGTTAGATCAACCTGAACCAGGAACACTTCCCATAACAACTGATACAGTTGTTGCACCAAACAGTGTTGAACAGTATTTTGCTCTCAGTTGTTTTTTCTCGAAGTTCGGAGTTTAGCATAGTGAGCAGGATGCAGTCCGTACCCAGACCAGATGGTAGAGCTGAAAGAGGGATGCGGCGACCCGACAAGTCCTCCCTACAAAACTGCAATTAGCTACTGGAATATTAATGATAATCAAACACCTATTATCTACCATTTTATTTTAGACTAGTTGTTGAAGCACTGTCGAGCTAGTAAAGATGCTGCAGTTTTTGCCAGAGGGCAACTGGTTCCCCTGGTTGGGTCTGGGTCCTCCCGAGGGTTTTTTCTCCACTGGAGTTTTAAGTTCCTCGCCATTCCTCATTTGCACTATTTGCCAGACTGGGTGGGAGGTTGCTGACATCACCTCTAGAAATTAAAGTTTTTGTATGTATTAATATCAATTAATGTATGTAACATTCTGCGTAATTTATTTAATAGGGATAATAACTTTGTATAATATGTTAACTGTGTTTCTCTTTCCTATATCTTATGTGTGCTTCTGTGGAATAACACTGTGTGCTGTGCGTGCGTGTGTGGCCTAATCAGCGAAATTGGAAAAACACATAAGGGATAATAGCAAATATTCATACTACATAATAAACTCCCAACACAAATAGGATAACATGACAATGATTAATCAATGTGTAATTTTATTGTTAATAATAATAATAATAATAATAATATCTCTGTAACATTACAGGTACATAATAAAAATAGAAAAAAATTCAAAAATAGGAGACAAACAGAACCCTAATCTTTAGTGTAAAATTGGTGAAAGTGCCAGAGACAATTTCTGTGCTCTATATTACTGTTATTATTGGTGTTTTTTTTATTTATTAGAATGATGTCAGAAAACATTGATTTATTGATGAGTGTTGCTAGATTGTCTATATTGTCTTATTACCATTGTTTAATATTTACAGAATGCCATAAAATACAAAAAACACAAATGAATTAAAATATGAATCTGGTTGGATCTATCCCAGAACAATGACTACACGCTTCTGACAGGTTGATATTTCTGAGGGATGCAAAGCAAAAAAAATCTAAACATTAACTAACATTTAAAAACTGAAATATGAAGTGGTTTAGGATTAAATGCAGACGTGATGAGAAAAACAGAATCATGCCTTGCATATTCTGTTTTTTTAAGAGTAAAAATGATTTTGTTTTTGCACTACTGATAAATGTAACATTTTGAATGACACATGAAAGTCTGAAAACAAGAGTCTGTTGACCTAGAGATATTGGTACTGCTTTACTGTGTTTTTGAGGTTGAGGGATGTGAAAGAGGAATTTCATCTGCACTAGCTCCTGGTCGTACTGATCAACAATCACTATTTGCCATCTTTGGTTCCATTTAGTTAACGCATTGCACGTTATTCATGTAAAGCCTTCCATTAAACTTGAGGTTTTGGTATGTTTTCTGATGGGGAGCATTTATAAAATAAATGCTGAGACAGTTCATCACATACAGGGTGTGTGAGGGACCCTTCTGTGACCCTTGTGGACTTGAAATTCACTTTGTTTCCTTAAATAAATGGGAAAAATTGTGTGTGTAAACAGCACTTGTTAACACAGGTCTGTTCCTTCAATGACAGCCCTACATGAGCACTACATGAACATGTGAAAAGCTTTGTGCTGATATGCTGCAGACAGGAAGTGATGTCATGGCAGTACCTTAGAAACAGGAAGTGAGAGAATTAAATTTTAAACCTGTAGATGTGGAGCAGCAGGAGGCACTACAGTGGAGGTTAACAGGTCTTGAAAAAATCAAGATATCATTTGGAGATGTACATTTTCACCAAAAGTTGTGAAATGCACCTGTAAATATTCAGAGACATTTTAAATGGAACCTCATTGTCATGGGGAAGTTTAAACACACAAATATTAATTTCCCCAGTTACTCCGTATATGGCAGAAACATTAAAATACTTTTGTCAGTTTTCCCTTTGATCAATGAGCTCAGACTGTCTCCATAGGTTTGAATTAGTAGCATGAACGAAAAGTGACTGAAGTCTTGCCAAGCAAACTCTTTGTTACAAAAATATATTTTGTACTTGAAAATAATATACAGTTTTGTTTTTCGTAAAATGAAATTTCTCTCTATGAAGCTAACAGCAAAGCTGTTGAGTTTCTTTTCACTAGAAAGTTTTATGAGAGAGAGAAACAGAGCAGCAGAGGGACACGTGTCACATCTACTCACTCCTTCATTCAGGAAGAATTCGAGCTTTAGGCCTCAGTAGCATTTGCATAATGACATTTTTCTTCAAAGTGAATTCATCTCATCAACTAATTGCAAAATGATAAAAAATAAATACGTTTCTTCTTTAACAAAAGGTTGCTATTTTAAAGAAAGCATCACAATGCCACAAATTCTATAATGGTTTAGAAAAAAATGGTTCCAATCCACCAAGTCAAGAACAAAACACAACAGGTCATTCATTACTGAGTCTCTGTTCAGTCCGAGGGGAAAAAATCTGATATAAAAGTTGACGTTTTAAAAAGAAAACTAAAGACCATAACAGAACAAATTGCAATGCTACAAAGAAACTGCAAATATATGTACAAGACCCTGTATTCCTACAGTATCGACGTGTGTGTGTGAGAATGAAAATCAGGGTCATTTCATCCTTTGCAATGTTCAAGTGTTCTAATCCCTGTGTTGCACAGTCAACAGCAGCGTCATTTTGTTTGCTTTTAATAAGTGCTATTAGTGTCTTTCTGATGATGTCACCAGATGACGCTGGAAATGCTGGTTTCCCGAGGCAAAAGCGGCAGCATGACATTGTTCACGTGCGGCTCCTCGACACCCGGCTGCTGTTTGCGAGGCGATTTGCCCTGCGTCCGCTGGCCATTCAGTAGAGTCATGGGGATGTTGCAGTAGGTGTGCTGATTGCCCAGCGACGACAAGGGTGGTATGGTGCCGGAAGATGGGACATCATATTCATAACTCCTGTAGTAATGCTTCTGCCGCAGCTGCGTTTGGTACGTGTTGTGGAAAGTGGAGCGCAGCTCAGGGTGCGCAGTTGCCATGGCGGTGGACGTCGCCGCGGCCATGGATATGGCCGAGACTGTCTGCAGCTCGCCAAAAGGTCCCTGCTCGCTCATGTCCAGCACCTGCTCATGCGACAGCTTGGGTTCCGGACGTTTAAAGGGCATTTCGTACCGCAGCCGCTTCCAGAACTTGGAGTTGAGTTTACTACTCTTGGGTCCCGGCCATTTAATGACCGTAAGAAGTTTGATGGTGTGTTTGAGAGCCTCCACCTCCTGGTAGTTCATGATTCCTCGCAGCTCAGCGCATTCGATTAGGATAACTTTGATCTCACCACTGACCAGCATGTTGCGCAGACGTGTCTCTAGCTCGAAGATGCTCCAGCCACGTCTCACGACATAGTTTGGCGTCATGACAATGATGAGGCGCTTGCTCTGGTCCACGCA
The DNA here is from genome assembly GCA_026939265.1 of Oreonectes daqikongensis. Taxonomy (NCBI): domain Eukaryota; kingdom Metazoa; phylum Chordata; class Actinopteri; order Cypriniformes; family Nemacheilidae; genus Oreonectes; species Oreonectes daqikongensis. The sequence continues at coordinate 80,938 of JAOTQM010000603.1, read as the reverse complement.
GCGAGCCACATCTTCGATGTAGGCTGAAATGAGGGGAGACAGAAAAAAGGTTCATATTTAAATCATCATTATTTTACGTATGTTTTAAAAAACAACTTGTAAATACCACCAGACCTAATGTCTATACTGCAGTTTAATTGTATGAAGAGTTAAACAAATAAAGCAGACACACAGAATGATGAAACAAGACAGACAAATCCAACAGAAATTCTGCTCCTATAACCAAAAGCCTGAGCTGCTTCTCATTGATCTAAACTAGCGTAATAAGCACAAATGCTGATGAGAGCTCATTTTTCTGGACTAAAACTGACATACAGGGGTAATAATCCATGATGCTGTTGCACTTCAAAACATTAAAATATTTGTGTGCCAACATTTCTGTGTTATAATTTAGCAATGATGTGTATGTCAGGCTCTCAGTTCTCTTTAGCTGCCTCTCTCACGACAAATCTCCACATCCGTCCCATCTCTATCGGCCTGTTGCCTAGTTTACAGCTCTCACTGTGTGCCAAGTTATCCAAAAACAAATCTCTTCTGTATCTGCAGTACAATCAGCCCTGACTCAAAGGTGAAGTCTGTTGAAGGATGTAAATCACATTTGTCCATTGCAGAATATCTCTAAGGAGTCTTGTGTCATCCTGGAAATGATCATTGCTGAAACCTAAACATAAATATTTCATCATTGAAAGTCTGCTTAACAGAAACGCAATTAGATAACATAAGCGAGGACGTCCACAAGAAAAACTGGCATAATTTTGGTTACAATCACCAGTTTATCGAGCTTAATATGGGACTTACAGCACCTAGAGAAGAAAAGCTTCTGTGATACAATGAAACACAACTTGAGTCGCTCGTGAGACATTGAACTCGTAAACACGACAGCATTCAGTATTGTTGTTTAATCAGCCCTTCGTCCCATATTAAAAGCTAACAGTCCCCAGACAATATTTACACACATTTTGCAAAACACACACACATCTTTTTTTATGTGCACACAAAAACATATGAGCAGGAACACAAGACTTATAAGACTGAAACAACAACCTCTATATGAATATGATGGACAGTTGGACAGATCAGAACAATAATCATTAAAAACACCAATGAGGATGATGAACATACAGTACGGCAGGTCACGTAATGGCACGTTACAGCTAATGAAACTTACTTCCAGTTGGTATCAAGTCTCTGTCAGGAATGAAGAGTTTATACCCATAATGCTTTTCCAAAACATCTGGCAGAATGTCCAAAGCAAAACGTTCTTCTTCTCTGGTTTCCTGACACCACTGGTCTGGACCCACTTTAGTGTAGGAAACATATGCGTCGTAGTCTTTATTTTCTAAACACACACACACAGCATTAATTAACGTTTTCAATAAAGAATCACAGCAAAACAGTTGACAACAAAACACTAGATGTTTCAGTCTAAACACAATCTCACATTTAAAACTGCTTTGTGAATATTTAACATCCAGATGAAAAATGCAAACATTTAGACACTGAGCACAGTATTCTGCTTTAATAAACATTTACATTTAGTCATTTAGCAGACACTTTTATCCAAAGCAACTTACAAATGAGACAGTAAAACATGGACTGCTCTTTCACAATCAACGGATTAAAATGTAACACGTAAAATGTATGTTCATATAGCCATACCATATAGATTAAATATAACACGTGTTATTGTTTACATGTATAATATTGTTTTGATAATGTTGGTTTTACACAGTTCAGATCTAAACAGAGTGTATCTATCGCTCTCTCTTTAGAAATACTTTTCTATCTTTGGACATTCAAAAACATACATATTGACATCATTTTTCACGTGTGCAGAGAGAAAGACATAAGAAAACACAAGAACAGAGTTGTTTGTATTTTAAAGGAATTGTTTGTATAATAATATTTTCTAATTTGCATAAAATGTCTGAAGATTGTGGGTGAGCTTTAAGAAAGTCTATTGATTGTTTAATAGAATTATGGAAAGTGCAGTATCAGAATTGTTTTATATATAAATGGTCATGTATTTCACACCTCCGTCAACATCCTCGCTGCCAAAGTGATTTCTGTAGAACAGCATGAGTTCAATTCTGTAGCATGTATACAAGCACACCAGAAACATCAACATCAGAAAAATGGCTCCCAAACCCCCTGCCAACTCCACTGTATACATGAGCTCTGCTGAGAGAGAGAGAGAGAGAGAGAGAGAGAGAGAGAGAGAGAGAGAGAGAGAGAGAGAGAGAGAGAAACACATCAGCACATGTCAATAATGTGAGCAAGAGAACCCCTACTAACAAATCACAAATGTATAAACTCGTTTAATGCTGGAGCATGCAGATGCTCTAGCTGATTTTGCATACATTTTAATAGATAAACATATGGGGTGGTTTCCCATACAGGGATTATCTTAAACCTGGACTAGGCCTTAGTTTCATTGGGAAATTTAAGTAGTTTTAACAAACATACCTTACTAAAAACCTTACTTGTGTGCATTTTGAGACAACACAAAGGCACTGATGTATTTTGAGGTATGTCAGTGCAGGTTTTTTTCTAGTTTGGACAGCTCTTACATTTCTTTTAGTCTAGGACTAGTCTAATCCCTGTCCGGGAAACCACCGCAAAGATTCTTATTTCACTTATTATTAAAATTAAAGAAACATTTATCCTCACATGGATCATTTTAGAGCTGATATAATAGCAATATTCAAACACATGTGAATGAGAAATGTGCTTCAAATGTTGACTTAAAAACAGATAGGGTATATAACAGATTTATAGTCAATGACTGCACTTCTACGATAAACATGCTTTACATGCAACCCAATCTTCAAAGATCACAATTGAAAGCAAACATTATGCTGCTTTAACATAGATATGTATGCCGTATAGTGAAAGAAAAGTTTGTTTTTGATCTCCACTTTTTTGCTGTTTTATGAAGTTTTTTGACTTTGTCACCGTTACAGAGTCTTAACATAAAAAACTGAAGAAATCATATTCTAACCCTCATCAGTCCCTTCTATCATTTATGATGAATCATTATTTTAAACATGAACATTTTTATGCACCCTGACTAGAACAATTAAAGCACTTTCAATGCCAAGCAGCGTGTTTGTGTGGGTTTACCCCTCTTGCTAAGCTGGATGTTGGCCTGCCGTCTGCCGTGGCCGTTCTCCACATAACAAGAATAATTTCCCAGGTCGCTCTCCTCCACAGCATCTATAGTCAGTGAGATGGACACCTCCTGTTCGCCCAAATGCTCGCGAACTGTCCTGCAATGAATCAAATTGAGTTAAACACAGCATTAACTCTGTGCTAAACACACCATACTCTTGGTGGTCATATTTATATTGGATTAACACAGCTTAGAGACACACACAAGAGTATAGAGCTGTTAGAAGTAAAATGTCAGGGTCACCAAGTACACTATGCGGAAAGACTAGAACGATGAGCAATAAGAAGCAAACAGTTTATTTTAAAGTTGTGGTCCTTTTGCCTTTATTTATACAGTTCAGTAGGATAGAGATGACGGGAAGCGAAGTGGGTGAGGTCGAAAAAATGACCTAGAGTCGGGACTTGAACTCAGGTTGCCCGAAACGCAACTGCGCCACATGACGGAGCACTGCCCACAACACCATCGGCTCCGACAAACAGTTCTGCTATCTTCATGTTTAAGATGTTTGAAGGTGACAGTAACAAAAAACATGACAGGCTAAAAACATGTTTTGACGAGCTTCGCATTCGTGCCTCCCTGAAAAAGAAGTCACGGACCACCACTGATCAGGTGTGTTTTTGAGTTCTTACGTGCACAGGTGCTTTGATTTTGAATATTGCTGCTCCATGTAGCCAGCTAATGCCAAAATATCACCACTGGGTTTCCACATTCATTCATCAATGCTTGTTAAAAATATTTAGGGTGAGCAAAGATTCATAGATATGATCTGATCAAAGCATATAAGTCATAAGAGGAAGATTGTCGTCTGCTTGACTCTGATGAGATAAAATTATTTACAGTGATGACTCAACTTTCTACTATTAGTTTAAATGACTCACTTAATTTCACTCTCTCTGATCCTGCTTTCATCCAGGTCCTCGATAAACTTCTCTCCCTTCATCCAGTAGATAAGAGGACTTGCATCCCCGCTGTAGCCGAAGAAAGCTCTACAGGTCAGGTTCACAGGACTGCCTGCAAAAACAAACATAATGTTTACATTATCCATCTAAAACTGCATTGCTTAATAATTTTATAGATGTTTTTTATTTTAAAGGTGAGTCAATGAAACATCACCCTACACCCTAATGAAACATCTTACATAACACAATGCTTTATGAGAAGACAATGGAATATAATTTACTTAATCAGTCAGCATTATAGATGACAAATATCTAATTAAACCAGACATGCCATTTAAGCTTACAGCAAAACATTATATCGAAATATTTGCAACACCAGCATTACTAACTGACAAAACAATGAACTGTCTAGAGGATGGTCATTGGACCGATATGTTCAAAGTGGTGATTTGGTGCACTTTATTGCAGAGTTTTATGTTTGTCCTGGGCAGAAGTTTAGATTGTAAAAAATAGCTTGTCTTAAAACTGTGTGCACTTAGACTCTGCTCAATCCATTTAATTAAAACAATACTATAAATTACAAGAAATGCTATCAGTGAGAAGGTAAACAGAAGAAGAAGTTAAATTATGACCTTGAGCCGCAGGAACAGTTTCAGGTCTTGTGCATAAATACCAGACAGAAATCGCTGACACGTCCGTCAAAGCCACACACAGACCGGGTATCACGGACAAACTGTTTATTGTCTGTTCTTATTAGTTTGGTTCAATACCAGGGATTGCACATACTCAGAAACAAATGTATAAAGTATAATGCAATGTAAGTCGCTTTGGATAAAAGCATCTGCTAAATGCATGAATGTAAATGTTAAATAAAGTCAATTTTTAGGGTTAATAGTAAAATATTAACTTGTTTAAAATAAGTAAATTGCACAATACATATACGGTATTGGGCTATTTTGAAATGACCATTAACGACAGTATCTGAACAGCTGAAGAGAGATTAGGTCTTTCTACCACTGAACAACGTCACACAAAGGTTTCCTAGGCAACAGTGCTCAGGTTAAGTCAAGAGGAGGAACAATAGAAGCATTTCAGCTTCCCTTACATAAAAGGATTAATTATTACTCGTCGTCCCCTAAGAACAGAAACAGAAGGAATGAGATGAGCAGAATAAACGCTCCTGTCACAAGCGCTTCTTAGTATTCCAAACATGACCAACTTCAACCCTGACAAATAGAAAAGCCTCCTCATCATCTGAAATGAGATGCTTTGGCATACATTTAACAATAGCTATGAAACAGGCCATTTCTACAGCAGTGACAGATGAGACGGGGCGGGTGAATCATGTTTCACTCACAGCTCTGGTTCTTATGCAGGAAATCACTCTCATATTTGATCCTTCTGTACTTTCAGAATACAGTGAGGAACTCTCATTCTGAACACAGATGGATATAAACATTAGTTTCTGAACTGGACTGGGCTGAACGTAAAGCAGAATTCTTCGATTTTTATAATGTGTAGATGCTATCCTCAACAGAATGCAGTTCAATATACTGTCTCTATACTGAGCTGAATCAGAAATAGATTGACTGCTGCTCTGATGTAGAAGATGAAAAGATGAAGATGAAACACACCCACATGCACACATACACAAAACACACACGCACGCACAGCACACAGTGTTATTAAAGAGAAGCACACATAGAAGCTATAGGAAAGAGAAACACAGGTAACATATTATATGAACTATACATTTAAATGTTACATTTAAAGTGATATTAATAAATACAAAAACTTTACATTCTAGAGCTGATGTTAGTATCAGTAGGCCTACAGAAATCTCTCCCCTAACTCCATCCCTAAAGCTAACCGAAAGCAATTCGTACTGAAACTAACAAACAAGATCATATGGATTCATATGAAAAGCCACCTCAGAAACAAATACGTACAAATTGAACAACACAGAATCTCTAGACTTGGTGTCAAAAAGACCTTTTGGTCTCCAACAGACACAGAACCACGCAGAAGCCAATCTTCAGAAAGTCAATCTGCTGCTTACTGTACATTTAAAAGAGTAAATGAACAGATGCTCTCAGTATTCTTACCATGTTGTTTTACTTTCTTTTACTTTGTCAGGGAAACACAAAGCTCTTAATCTAAAACCCGTTTAACCACTAGAATGTTACAGCATCTTATTACACGGCTCGTTGGAATGCTTGATTCTGATTGGCCAGTCGCGACATTTGCAGGTTCGCTCTTTTTAAATAATAACCGCTGCAAACTAATAACACATGACCGGAACTACTTGTATGTTTAATATCCCTCCGCTCCAACAAAGATTACCGTCTGGCGCCATCTTGTGACTGAAACACTGGACAACCACAATTTACAATGGATGATTTCGACATTAATTTTAACATGTAGGCTACGGTAAAAACAAAATGGCTTAACAGTAGATAGATTCGGACGAATCCAATGATTCTCTAAATAAGATGAAAAAACGAAAACTGAACAGTCTATGCTTGTGTTTCATATGTAGCGCTTATAAATGGTTGTACTACTTTATTTGTTAGGAATGTTAATTCGCTTAAGTCGCTTGGAACTATCTTTTTGCGGAAGGTTTGCACTTTCAAATTAAAACATTAATAAGCTAATAAAATGTTTTAAATTCATATTTTATATCCAGTATTTTCCTCATTTGGCAAGTAGCCGTGTAATAAGCGGAGTAATGTACAGGCACCGGTAGTTATCGCAGAAATAAGTCCCGACAGTGTGATCAGGACCCGACGCGAAGAGGCTGCATGTACATTATCCCTTACTTAATTTTCAGACAGAGCCGGTCCTGTTTACTGTGTAGAGAGAGAAAGAGGAAGAGACAGATCTGGACCGCTCGTGAGGAGAGATTCTGTTCTCACTGCAGTCTGACAGTAATAGAAACAGAGCTGCACTTTCTCACTGAATGCCCAAAATATCAAAACATCAGAAATCAATACTATTCCAAAATTACCAACATATTTCCCTATTTTACAAACTGCATCCCAAATGAAAAACTTCCCTTTATTCTTGGAGAAAAAACTGAGTGTCCAAATATAGCTGCAAGATTTGTTGCCTCTTGCCATCTCCTGAGGGACACATGAACATTCAATAAACATATATATATATATATATATATAACAAAAATATATATATTACATTTACACAAGATTCCCTTCATGAATGTACATATTGTTGAATTGTAATTATTGAGTTATTTAGTTAAAAGTAAAGTGTTTTCTGTATTACTTATATTACTTGTTTCACTGATTAAGAGAGAGAGAGAGAGAGAGAGAGAAAGAGAGAGAGAGAGAGAGAGAGCGAGAGCGAGAGCGAGAGAGAGAGAGAGAGAGAGAGAGAGAGAGAGAGAGAGAGAGAGAGAGAGAGAGAGAGAGAGAGAGAGAGAAAGAGAGAGCCTCTCTGCTCTGGGCTAATGACCCATTTTGTGAAGCAGCTGTTGTCATATCTGTGCAGGTCTATGGAGCTGCAGATGCCCTGGTGGGGTTAAAATGCCTCTCCAGAGACATTTCCATCTGTTTAATATATCGGCATGATTTACAGAAGTTAAATATTGAATGAGTGTTGCATACACGTGCAAACAATAAACCTCAAGTCACCACATTCAACAACAAGCAGTCCTGCAGTCTGCATTTAAAATGACACCAAAAGTGTTCAGCTGGGTTCAGGACTTGGTTTTATGCAGACCAATGAAGTTCTTCCACACTGACTGAATCCAAGGGAAAAGGGCTCTTATTCCCAAACTGTTGCTATTAAATTAGAAGCACACCGTTCCATAGAATATCATGATATGCTGCAGCATTAAGATTTGTACTCATGGAAATGACTAAAGTCATCAAGTCATCACTGGAGTTCAGTGAGTAAAAAACATGAATGCTCAGATTCCTCATGAACACACAACAGATAAACCTTGTCACTTTGGATAAAAGCCTCTAGTACAGATAATGTTCAGTGTGGCTTTGTGTTTTTCTTCAGACACCAGATGGCGCCCTACACACATCTGTCCACTTTTATTGACTGCTTATGATTATCTGTCTAGAGCAGTGGTTCTCAATCCTGGTCCTCAGGCCCCCCCCCTCCCAGGATGTTTTAGATGTCTCCCTATTTAGAACACCTGATTCAAATCATCAGACCTGCTCTGAATGCTGGTTAGTTTGTAAATTAATCTTCCTAATTAACACACTAACCAGCTGATGATTTGAATCAGGTGTTCTAAATAGGGAGACATCTAAAACATCCTGGGAGGGGGGGGCTGAGGACCAGGATTGAGAACCACTGCTCTAGATAGACAGATAATCATAAGCAGTCAATAAAAGTGGACAGATGTGTGTAGGGCGATGGTGGTGCTGGAGCACAGAAAGCTGTTTTGAAAACCAGTGTAAACTTCGGAGAAAAATAACTGTATACGGATGAGATCTTGCTGTCGTTGGTGCCGGAGAAGAGAGAACTTTTTGATAAAAGTCACACAGACTACAAAAACATGAACAAAAAGGAAGCGCTGTGGCAAGGTATTGCCAAACAAATGGAAATAGATGGTGAGTTTAAAAACTTAGTGAGCTGGCTCAAAGTACACTGACGTCAGCTCCACCTTTCGGGCAAGCGAGAAGTTGCAGAAGTCGATGAATCGTTTTGCGCTCACTGTGAAACCATGAATCGTCGGAGATTCGCGTCGCATTATCGCATCGCCTTCAGTCTGGAAAGCCCATTAATGTCAGAAATTATAATTGACCAACTATGAAAACAATGAGCAGGCCTACATCTACATTGACAGATCGAAAGACACACACGTGCACACACACACACATTTTGTGGAGAAAGAACAGTTCAGCATTTTTGCCTTAAATTGAGGTCCCCACAGTGACAGGAGTCCCCATGAGTTGGTGTGCATTCAGGTTTATGTCCCCACCGGGATATAAACACAAGGCCACACACACATTTTGTGGACCAAGAACAGTTCGGTGTGTACAAGCAACTGTGTTTTTGATGTTGATTTCAATTTAGAACAACAGTAAGACACACAAATGACTTAAACAGCACATTTCTGAACTTTGTAAATGTTAAAAAAGTTTTTGCTGTAAATGGATTTCTGTGCAGTGTTGACCTAATTCTGTTTTCTTCTTTTATCTCCATTTTAACATCCAAGAGAAAAGCTTTGTGCTCCTCATTGGTGCTGTTTTTTTTTTTAGATACCGCAGAGGAGCCACTGGATTAACATAAAGAACAACACTCACACTGTGGATTCTGATAAAGTCTGTTCTTGGAGGGAAACCTGGTCATCCGATCATCCTACTAATATTCCTGCTTATAACAGAAATAAAAACTGAATCTGTATATCTAGCATATACAGCTGGCTGGCCTGGGTTAGGCGATGAGACTTTATTACAGAAGTGAACAGAACAAGGTCTTATTTAATGATGTTTTGTAAGATGAAGGGTTTGCTTCACGCACCTGTGTGAAGCATCAGTTAGTTTGGCACATCATGGTCATCTCTTTAATAAGAGCCAAAGTTGACCTTCACTGACACCAAATGAAGTGAAATTCTACAAAACTATGCTGCATTTCTCCCATTCTCTCTGTATATTCTGCTGTGACGCACACACTTCTGAGCAGCACTTAACCTACAATTATTGTCGTCCATTTGTCTTTTCCCACTGTAATTTCACTTAGTCATCACACAGCCGGTTCAGTCCTTGTTTCTTGTACATGTACAGCTGTGTACTTTTGTCTTTTTCTGTGTATGCCAGTTATGCCAAATGATGCTCACATGGCCTCGGTACGGTACCAGAATCTAATACCGGTAATATCGGTACCAAATCGGTACTATAGGTGATCAATAAACAGCCCAAAAATATAAATTAATTGAACATATATATATATATATATATATATATATATATATATATATATATATTAAGAAGACTGCATGAAACTGCAGAAACAATCGTGTTGCTTTAATGCATATATTGTTTTATAGCTATATTATTATAGCACACTTATTAATTTTTTGTACACTTTTAACTGTATTACTAAAAATGCTTTGGTTATATAGACTTATCATACATGACATTTTGAACAACAATTAAATTTTTTAAGTAGGTCTATTTAACATTAGGCTAGCATTCAAGATGAAATCTGAATGATCAATAAAAAACAAAACTACACAGTCTTTACTGTATAAAATAAATATGCGTTGACTAATTAAAGCTACAAAAGTTCTTCAGTCAGTGATTGATTTTCTCTTCAATATAGATTTATTAGATTACTGTCACTTCAAGACATAATGCTGATATTTATTTATTTAAGACATAACCGACTGTGCTTAAATGAAGCTTGTGTTTTTGACATAACATTGTTTGTATTTTACAGAATAAGCACAGGACGCGAAAGAGAACTTCTGTTCTGTACACGCGCTGCGGGACACACTGTATGCGCAAGCTCAGAAAACAGCATTTAAGCAGAAGTAACATAGCTTGAAGGTTTAAACTAGCAAGACGCAAAAAACGCATGCAAATAATAAACGTTCATGATTATTAGTAGGCTAATTAGATATATACACCGTTTAATGGTTTTGTAAAAACGCATTGCGCATCATGTAGCATGTACATACATGTAGAATGTACAATGTAGCACAATTTAACGATCTCTCTGTAAAAGTAGAGAGAAAGAGCCAGATTTGCGGGTCGCTCACATGACACTAGTTGTAATAAATCACTCGCACTGTAGCGGCTATCACTAGTGACAATCCATATTGTTCTTCTCTGTTGCCGGTTTCGCGTCAGTTCTGTGCCATACTGCCGCATAGCGGTGAACTTCGGAAAAGCAGCGTATCAAGTGCTGAAACGAGCAAAATCCTGGTATTGAACCGTTTGAAATCTAAACTGTACCGGTAATTTTCCAGTACCGGTTTACCGCGCAAACCTACACTCTACACACACAATCGCGTAGAGATGCCCACGGGGTTAGAGTGTGCCACAAGCAACAAAACAGTGGAATTCAGCAGAATTGGACAGAAATGTTCAGATAGCCATGAACATGTGGGAAGGACGAATGGGTAAGTTTTGCTGTAGGTGGAGACAGAGAGAGAGAGTAATTAAAAATAATGTAAATAAAAACAGAAAGGCTATTTCAGTAGAACAGTGGTACCACGCTTTTACTATACTAAGCAGTCCAACCACTGTATTTGTAGTAAAACTGTGCTTATACGAATGGTAATCAATCTGCCATGACAAGAAACCATATAATGAAACCATGGATAATTTTTGTAGGGTTAGAGACGCACACAGAGGTAAACAAAAATGACCCGTAATGCTGTCTTGAGGGTTTACAATCAGTACAGTTAGAAGTTCTTCTTGTCACATGTTACACAGTTTCTCATTCCCAGCAGAGAAAAGACTCATTCAATCAGAAAGACAACAGCAGTGAAGTTATGAACACAGAGACAGGAAGTGAAACTAGAGGCACCGCCCCTAGTCTAAAGCTCCACCCACTCCATCACTTCTCACAAACAGTGGCCAGGTAAGTTAGTTATAAGTTTAAACTTTTGTGTCCTTGTTTCTTTAAGACATGAAACATAAAAAGGGTTTAATTTTAGCAGCTGGCTAAAGTGAATTTCAATCAACTTGAGAGGAAAGTGATTTCATTCGCCACTGGCCATTTTATTATAGGATTTCTGAAAAATGAAAAGTACAAATCAACAGGTAATCTTTTTGAAAAGCTCTGCGATCCTCATTGTCAATAAATACAAACATACTCTGTGAATCCTGTAAGACGCTACTCAGGAGAAATAAAGTCTCGATTCAGAGACAAAAGAGCTCAATCCATTTGAAAGCACTCACATCTTCAAGGCCACCAATGAATAGGAAAAATGAAGGGATCATTAGAAACTTGATTGTTTACAAGAATGAAAGATTTAACATAAATATGTTTTCAAATTAGCAAATACTAAAGCTGCAGGGCAATAATTTAGATGTCATTCAGATGTGATCCACTTGAATCCATTTGTCTATCCATCCATCTATCCATGATCTAGATTGTCTGAGGCTGCTATAACTTTGCTCTGTTCAGCTGAATACAGATAAGAGCTCTTAAAGCAATGATAAGCACTCTCTAATTGAAAGAAATGATGTCATATCGACCTGCACCGCCTCTGTGTTTCCACCGTGTTTGTCTGAAAACAGAGACCTGATGGCATACGGACCTTTCTCACATCATTTCATGAGTTATTGCTATGATCTTTACAGTAAAAATTGCATCATTATGTTCTTCACACTGAAAACGTTTTTGCTCACTTGACACTTGTGGTTTATGTTATTAACACCACCTTTTTTTTTTTTTTTTTTTTTTTTTAAAGATTTACCTCATCCATTCCTCTCCCACGTTTACTCAGTTATTCAGTTAATAAAAACCTCCACAAACCACAAAACATAAGCTGTTAACATAAAAAGATGTAATTCTGACACAGTTAATTCATTTAGTGAGAAGATTCATCCAGAACACACAATCACACCTCACGTCAACAAATGATAAACCCATTTCAAACAGGCACCGCGTTCTTACCTAACTGCATCTCCAGAACATTCATTTGACTTTCAGAAGGCTCCAGGATCTTTGGCGGCCTGTCAGTCAACGGTGCTGCACAAAAAAACAATAAGCAAATAATTAACTGTCTGTCATCTATCTACAAGAACAGCAGAAACACAGATTTCTACCACTAAAACATTTAAAAAAATTCATTAAAACCATACATATTTTGCAAACTCAAATGCTGAAGCAGAACAGAAGAATGAAGTACTTTACAGGGTTTCACAAGTGCTTTTGTCAGAAAGATGAAAATAACTTAAAAATAATAATAATAATAGCAGAGCACTAACATTAACTTTTATAGTATGTGATAAGCAGAGTACAGAATACAGATTCTTTCATACTGGCATTGTTTTTAAAGTGAGTCCAAATGTTGACTGGTATCTCTAGAGCTATTTTAGAAGATTTTTGCTGGATAAACTTTATTGAAGCTAACATGCTAGAGCACAGCTGAATCCATAAAGTGATTAAACACAAGAAGCCTCAGCTTATTTGACATTCTGGACCTGATTCACAAACAAACGCCTGAAGGACGGTAGCGGTTCAGCACAACTAAAACAATGTCATTAAATTCACAAATACATTTACACATCGTCTCATCCAGTCCAAGATTTATACCTTGCAAATGGCAAATGTGTTCTTCATGTAAACACATTTCAAACAGCAATATAAAATATTATAAGTAATATAACAACAGTAAACATTTCAATTAAGTTTTGTTGTTGAGTAATATTTGGATTAGTCATGTGTTTATTTTGAGGATTTCTGGTGCGCGCACACACACACACACACACACACACACACACAAAAACAAGTTTCTATTGTGTCATAAAAAGTGTGTGATGAAGAGGAATCAGAACCAAATGTATTTTTATTAACTTATTAATTCTTATTTCTAAACCCTTTCAATGAAAGCCAACGACTATAAAAACAGGTGATCGAGACTGAGACACGGTTGTTTGTTTTTTGTCATTTTGGTCAGTGTTTTGCCTGATGTTCACAGTCGCTTCATGAACTCTTTTAGCATCTTGCATTAATGCTTGGGTGCAAGCAGTCCTTGACGTTTCAGTGATCACTGCTTCAATTAACTGTATAGTAAAACCTGTCCTCTTCTCAAGGTTAATGTTTGTAAAATCAGCTGTTTTGTTTCATTCGCTGTGTGTTTCAACACTGCAGTTAGCTTTAGTTATGTGAAAAGAGCCTCTATCATCATTTTCATTTTTGCAAGGTTGAATTTTACCAATGGGATTACTGATCAAATTAAATTTTTGATCAGGTATCCTGTGACCCATAACAGTCTAAAATCTTCAAGGTTTTAACAAACATGAGACATTCCGGTCCATGTTGACATGTTAGGGTTTGTGATGGATTACTCTATGGATGAGCAGACTGTGGTCATAAAAGGACATATGATCATATGATGAAGGTATGTTGCAGTATTTCAATGGTAGATCCTTTATTGTGATACATCTTTTATAGATCACCTGAAAAGAGCAGCTCTATAGTGAGACCAATTCAATAAAACTGTAGTGATTAAAACTGTAGAAACATACATCACTATTACAACAATAACTGATAGCTGACGTATGGCTGCTCCTCATGATTTTCATTAGTGTTCAGTATGGGAAAGCCTCTACATTATTAAATGTCAGGACAGAGATGAGATGGCAAGGAAATTGCTCTCTGCAGGGTTGTAGTCAAGACCAGCTCATTCAAAAAGCTTAAACAATAATACACTGAACATACAGCATATACACTATATTCAGTACTATATGACCTTAGTGCCAATGTTATTATTTCCACCTAACATTTAGCATACTGTCTTTATTTTAATATGTGGACTGGGACTTCAATGAGCTGGTTTCGACTATAGCACTAGCACTTTGTATGGCTGGTGAACTGAATGAATGAATGTAACAATCAACTAAATAAAAAAAACTGATGTGTTAACAGCATCCACATTCATACGGCTGTTTCTACAAGACACAAAGGGCCAGATTTATGAAAAACAGCGTGAGAGCGCACATTAAAAACACAGGCGCAATACCTCATTTCCATAATGACCAACATAATCTTCTAAGAGCAGCGCAGATTAGCGCAGGATTTAAGACATGCTTTCTTTGAGGCATTAAATAAAGTCGCAAATACCAGTACAATGGCGAGCGCATTCATTGAAATAATCTCCTCCCATAAAGTTTGCGTCTGAAGAGGAAACTCCTACAAATCCATTCGCTAAAACAGCTGGCTCCACGCCTTTTTTCAACACTAATTTTCACTGTGTGTCTTTAGTCAGGGCCGGATTATCCATAGACGGGATTGGGCGAGTGCCCTGGGGCACCAGCCAATAAGGGGGAAAGATGATGAAAATGATGACTAGACGTTTAAAATATTTTGTTGTTTTGTATATATATTACTTTGTTGGAAGAGATACAGATACAAAATGAACAGTTAATTAACAGAGAGAATATAAAATATATGCATATAAAGAATTGCGATTGGGTCAGGTCACAGTGTATTTGCCCCTCCTCCCAGTCGAACCCGTCAATTTATAATATTAAATTCAAAATGGACAGGCAGCATCAGTTTAACGGTTGTGCAAAACGTAAATAGAAAAAAGAAAATATCACGACACATAGCCAACCTTCAAAAAGTACCTGCAATATCAAGTTTTCACACAGAAAGTCTAGAAAAAGATGTTCTGCTAAAGGTAAGCTATATATGGTTACCATTATTTCTGGGCAAATATGTGACGTTGTTGAAATTTGTTGAACGGTTTTCTCTTTTAACTTAGCTGGTTGCCTAGTCTCTGTGATGCAGAATTCAGCTGTTGATATGGTTTATTGCAACAGTCTTTCTTGTGCTTGCTTATTTTGTATGTTACATGTTTGCTTATGTTTTTTATGTAGACCTCATACATGCCATGGAAATGTTAGCATGACAGCAGGGCTATACAGTGCGACATGCTTCGAAAAAATCTGTCTGTGAGTAGAATAAATTTACCAATGTAGCACGCGTACGATAAGTTACAGCTTTGCTCGTGATTTAGAGTCGCTTGTTTGTGTGAGGTGTGTTTGTCACGGTGCTTGTTTGTGTGTGATGTAAATCAATGGGTGCACCGCTATTTTAATTGTTTTTGCGTTTCCAATTTGTTTTCCTGCTGTAGCCTACTGAGTTCATATTTTGAGTTCTGTGATTTCCACGATGTGGACACAGGAATAGTGGAGTCGCAATCCGGCTTTTTAAATGTCATCTGCTTGTTTTGCATGAATGTAAATGAGCTGCACAGTTTATGGTATTACTACATGCGTGTGACGCTCGTGCATTTGTCTGCGTCTCGCTGTATGAGGACATGAACACATCATTTACCCAACAACAACATTCATGTATCACTAGCATGTACATTTTGGGGAGGGACTTCAAATGTGGTCACTACACTGTGTTAATCCGGACCTGTCTTTAGTAAATACCAACAATAGTTATGTTACCCCAAAAAGAGGCGTTTGCACTGCTGCAAATTGTTAGTAAATCTGGCCAGCCCCATAGTCATCACAATAAAGACCAACATTTCCTGATTTTTGTGTAAATAAAGTTGAAAGGCTAGTGAGTGAAACTGAGCTCTAAAACATCGAGCAGTTCTTGAACCAGCAGAGAAACTTCAAAGACCTGGAGCTCGAGTCGAGCCGTTGGATGTGCTTACAACCTTCATGAGGCTTTTAGCCTTCCAGAGAACAGTGAGACCCAACACCAACATTTTCTAGAAAAAATTTGCTGTCATATTTTTTTCTTTAGCTTGAAAATATGTACAGGTTACGGTATATTGATGTTCTGTATCTTAACGCTGGATTAAGCACCAGATTGAAACACACTTAAAAACCTTGGAAACACGCAAAACAATCACAGACTTTCTCCTACTGTTTCTAGAGACCCATTTCCCTGACGGTGGTCAGGCAGTAGCAGAAAGATTTGATGTGCCATTTCAAACAAATATTGTTTTTTAGCGCATAAATCTATTCAGAAAGGTACACGCTAGTGATATTGACCACAAATAATTAAAGAGTAAACATACTCTTTTCATTTAGCTGTATTGTGTGTCTTACACAGAGTTCCGGTTAATCCTTCCGGAGAAAACGGTAAATAATGAATGCGTGTCTCTTTAATTAAACAGCTTGGTCGTTCCCGGTCTCGTGTGATTAAACCGATATGCTTACGGTACAGAAGACACGGTGCCCTAACACGTAAAAGTAGCTGTCTGACATTCCTATAAAACTCTCCCTGCATTACAACAAAAAACAGAACCTGAACGCTCCCTGACAAAATCTCATAGTATAGAAATGTCATTACTGTCTAGTCCTGAAACTGCTCTGCCCTATAAATGTACGGTAGCCCTCCGGAGATGACCGTCCATCTGTCTGTCAGATTTTACATAACTTGTCTAGCCTATACATTTCAAGTGTGGCAAAACCTTTAAGTAACGCTGAGGTTCTTGCTGTAGCTGAAATGCCGCAGACAGCAGCAGCTGATGGAAAGACAGCAAAAGAAACAATCAGACTGGATTCAGATAACGTGACATATAATTAAACTGCAGATGTGTGAATGATCATTAATTCTGATTACTTTAATTACACACTGTTTTCCCAATAATGAGTGGGAAGCTGAAAAACACACACAGTCACAGCAATCTAACAGCCCGCTATAAGAGATATAACAATCTTACTCATGACAAACAAACTTCCCTCATTGCCCGTTAGTGAACTTCTGAAATGATTTTTCTAAGTTTGTTGGGGATGCAGAAAAACACATCTGATTACTGAGTGTACCAGACTGAAACACAGATCAGTAGATGCTAGTGAAACATCATCAGTACTGAAGTTCTCGATCAGTGAGAGAGAGTGAATGAATTGGGAGATAAAGCACGCAGGGCCTTCTATGCCATCAAACGTCAATGTCCTATAGAGATCCCAACTAGAATTTGGCAGAAAATATTAGAATCAGTAATAGAACCGATTGGCCTCTATGGCAGTGAGGTGTGGGGTCCACTGACAAATCCAAAACAAGATTTTACTAAATGGGAAAAACATCCAACTGAGATCCTGCATGCAGAACTCTGTAAAAAATATCTTACAGGTGCACCGGCACACAACAAACAACACATGCAGAGCAGAATTAGGCAAATATTTATTAATCCTAAAGATAGAAAAACGAGCGATGAAATTCTGGAAACATGTAAAACACAGCGACTCTCAGACATATCATTATAAAGCCCTGAAATACCAAGAGATGAGCAAAGAAATAAATCCTCTCTGTCAGCTGGTCCAGAGCTTCAGTCCTGTGTCCAGTTGACATAAACTCACTATAGAGACGGGCAGACACAGACAAACATGGCTGCCACAGGACCAGAGACTGTGTCCACATTGTGATCTCAACAAAATTGAGACAGAGCTCCACTTCCTAACGGAATGCACGCAATACACGGACATAAGGACAATGTTTTATGGAAAAATCAAATCCTTACACCAGATGTTTGAAAGTCTGTCAAGCGATGAGAAACTGTCGTATCTGTTTGGAAAACACAAGGACTGCTGTGTGTTAGTCTGCCTGTCATAACAGAAAAGAAAACACTGAATCTGCACTGACCTGATGTTTATATTACTTTATTCTCTTGAATGTATATTTTGCTGTTGTACAAAATTTGTTTAAACTGTACTTAATTTTTCTTTAAATTTTATATATTACTAATTCACTTAAAGTTTGCACTAAATATATTACACTTTTCATTTTATACTATTATTATTGTTATCATTACCTTCTTTCTGTTTTATCTGCAAATGCTTTGACAATACAATGTACAATTATTTCATGCCAATAAACACACCTGATCCAGCCAATCAAGGGCTTCATGATTACTAGAAACTTGAAAGCAGGTTTTGTTAATTTCGAGCTAAAGTCTGCTGGACACTCAATCATAGGCTGTGTCCCAATTCGGGGTCTGCAATCTTATAAGGCCTTAGACTTTAAAACAAGGTCTTGGTCTTTAAAGCCAACTAGAGCCTCAACTTTTAAATAAAACATCTCTTTTGAATTTTTGCCATTTAACTTTTCTAATATATGCAGGAACAACTTGTAACACATCAAAGTAAGATCATCCCTTTAAGGTTTGGGTTTTCCTAAGGGTAACATATCACTTCACATAGTAACATATATCACTTCTGTGTACTGTCTTTATAGGTAGAATAAATCTTTTAACTGAAATGAAGCCTAAAAATTGATTGACACATAAACAGTGCTGCCACATCCAACATTTCCCCTAACTGGGCAAATCGCAATGCATTCTCCTAAATCCTGCAAGCGCATAAATTCAAGTCAGAGACCGGCAGAACTCTTAGTCTTCAGGTCGGGAGCGTGCCTGTCTAGGTAAGCACTAGTCCTTTATACTGTGTGAATTTCTGAGCGAGTCTGACCTGAATATGCTTCTGAGAATCAAGATGGACGATGGTGTGTAAGTAATGAAGAAGCCTTTTAAAACGGCCACTAATGACTTCTAAATATATCCACATTCCCTCACAGGCTTCTCTATGCTCTTCATTTATTTATTTAAATAAACCGAGAGCGGAGAATAAAAGTGCCTCCTCATCACAAACCAGAAAGCCTTCTGCTAGATCACTACATCACCTGCCACAGATTCAGTCTGTCTGATTGCACACATTCAACAAAAATGTAGCTGAGAGAGAAGATATACAACAAACAGACACTGTATATTTGTGTAATATACCATATGAGCTACAGATTTCACATCAACAGCCAAGTACACTCACTCCATAACATACTGTATGAATCAAGAACATTTTCAAAACTGTGACCATTCTAAAATACCACTGAATAAAAATGTGGCCGATTTCAAACCTTTGATATCAGAAATGTTACATGTAATTTTACATAAATTGAATCTGTCAAATAAGATGGCTTATCCAAAGAAAATTAATACATTTATCTGAATATTTACTCTTCCACATATTCTGAGAAGCACAGGGGCCAAATCCATGACACAAATTCAATAAGAATAATCATTTGTTTTCATTAGGAGAGCAGACACAGCAGAACAGCAGAGGGTGAAGTCCTGAAGAAGCCAGAGAAGCCATTTCTATAAGTGATGCATGAATGAGCAGACGCTGCCTCCGTCATAAACCATGAAAAATTAAGCTGAAACTACAAACACCATCCGCTTGAGTTTCACATGTTTTGCTCAAACACAGTTTTTTTTTGAAGAATGCTGATATCTACATGCACAAACATCTCTACCCTCCGAGCTCATATGTTCCCACTGAGCTGAATCCAAACCCAAGATACACCATTAATCTTTAACACTGCCAAAGATTCATGAAGATTCACCAGCGAAGAGCCACAAACCTTCAAGAAGCCTGAAATCAGTGAACTGCAGCTCCACGAACTGCGTCACATTTATTTTTCACACAAAGGTGTAAATATTTCATCCGCGTTCGCTGACAATGAGCAGAAAAGATCTACAGCACTGAAACATGTACTGACACGTTCTCACTTTTAATGTTGTGTAACTGTCAAATAAAAATATTTCTCTCTGAAATTCAAGACTGAAAGAACGTTTGTCAAATGTAAAGAACACATCTTACCGGTGACAGACAGCTCGGTGGTCCTCCTCACCACGAAACTGCCGAACTGTAATTCACACGTGTAATTCCCAATGTCGTCTTCCCGCACATCTTTAATGGACAGAACGTCGGCCTTCCTGATGACAGTCTGCCTCCAGTGTTTTGGCCGGCATTCCTACACGAACAAACAGAGCTGATGAAGATGCTGTATTTTCATCCATGAATGATGAAGATGCTGTATTTTCATCCATGAACTGTGTCTGCTAAAACATTTAGCACTTTGTATTCATGTCCATAAGCACATCAAGATGCTTATGAACTGTGAGAACAGTTCCACAGCTAAAAAATGAGTTTCTCTTGAGTTTCTCACGTCTGAACTGACACTGCAGAATGTTACTGTACCTTGTACCAAGTCAGCTCAGGCTCTTTTCCAGGCTGCGTGTAGTCGTCGATGTCGGGACAGAGGATGTCTTTACCTTTACTCAGCTCAGCCTTCTCAAAATATTTCATCTTGGAGTTGTAGCAGAGACCTGTGTCATTCTCGGCCACAGCGAGCACCATCGATACTTTCATACAGAAGGTGGAATTCCTGCAAAACACACGAGAGCCACGTTAAGCACAGATCACACACTTCATTTATTATTTTCTTTTCATGAGCATTTTTGTCAGTGTTTATCAGGAAGCGCTGGTGAGGTCTTGTGTAACCTCAGTCTGTAAAGGTTTTATATGCTTCTCATCAGTGGATTCTTTTGTTTCTGTTTGTCTCCAGTGATGAACGTTTGAAATCAGCAGAAATGTATTTCTCGGGTTTGTTACAACGGTGCTCCCGTACGGCCACAGTTGGATCCTTATTGGAAAACAAGAAAACAAGCTGACTCGGAGAATCAGACGCCCCACAGAATGGAAACAACGACGCGTATCTGATTTTAAACAGACAGAAGCAGAAACAGCTGTTGTATACTGTGTGTGCTCAACATGTTTTCTTTTTGGTTTTCCTTTTACTTTTACAGCTGCTTTGATGCAATGAAAATTGTAAAGAGGTCTATAAAAATAAAATGGACTGGACTTGAAAACTGACTTGACAAATATCTGTCCTGTTCATTTTTATATTGTTGGGAAGAGAGTATGTACGCACTTGCATATTGGCCTGTATATTATATTTTGGTCATGTTTGTGTCTAAGTGAGAAAATAATTAATGTGTGCTATCACTAAGCAATGAAAATGTATCCACACAGTTTAGCACACATACACTGCTGTTGTGATCACTGTGTGAACAGTTGAAAATAAATAGTGACCTAAGAATTAGGAAATGTGTCCTAGACATTGTAAAAAAAAAATAAGCCTACATGACATACATTACACTGTTTATACAACCAACTAAACTGACAAGTCAAAACAGCTGAAAACAGCCATCTAAGATTTGATCAGAACGTCATATGTCTGTCATGAATCCATGGAAAGTAGGTCAATCTATAATCCATGCTATTTTTGAACAAATAAACACACAGTTCTGTGATATTTATTGTGTGGGATGTATTAAGGACATTGGAGGGGTATTTATTACTGAAGCTGTAGCTGCCATTCACATTTAGAAATAAAGGCAGACCCTCTCATCTCTCTTTTATTATTTCATATTCATTCAACAAGAAATCTAAGGTGGGCCTGAATGAGTATAAGTGAAGTGTCAGTGTTCGTGTGTTGAATGTGTGTATGTGTGTTCGGTATGGGTGTGCATGTTCAGTGTGTTTGTTTGTGTGTTCCATGTGTGTTTACCAGCACAAATCAGCGATTTTATGTTCTGACGGATAAATCGTCAGAACATCTAAAACAGAATAGAAATGGTGTCATATTTTAAACCTTTAGGTCTCAACTTTTTTGACATACACTTGTATTTACTGATGTACGTCGATGTCACATTGAAGAGTATAATGGAGTATTCTACTCTTGTAATAACACCATGTGTTCTGAATTTTATAATAAAACATTTGTACGAACAAATGTATTTGGTAGTGTATATATATATATGATCTTTGCCTTTCTTTATTTCATATTACTTTTAGGGCTATATCTTTATTTATCTTATCTTATCTTAATGTGTTTTTTTCTGTACATCTGCTTTGATATGATGCAAACTATAAAAACCGTTGTAAAAATAAAATTTACTTGACTTGACACACCTCAACACACAAGAGTAATGTCCCATATCCTGTAACTCGGCCGGTCTGAACCAGATGGAGTCCTCCTCTTTACTCATACGGTTCCCATCAAATGAAATGGGCTCCTCGAAGTCTCCGTGACCCGTGCTCTTATACCACATCAAACTGAGTCCTGCACTCTGTGCGTGTGTGTAGTTTGCACGGATATAGCCGTAAAATAAAGCACATTTAATCCTCACAGGCTCTCCGAGCAGAACTTTATATTTCAGGTAGTCCACAGACCAGTCGGTACAGCCGTCCACTGCAGAAAGAGAGAGAGAGAGAGAGAGAGAGAGAGAGAGGTGACATATTACAGAACTGTTCCATTATTAACTAAATCATTTATAAAAAACAGAAAGAGAGACCAGCAACATTAATGTGTGTGAGTGTGTGTGCATGCGTGCGTGCGTTGTTCATATAAATGGGGAATCATCCGATCTAATGCCAGTGAAGTATGCTGTTTTAGGGCCCTTGCTATTTTTAATATACATGCCACCCCTTGGCAATATTATTGGAAATCATGGGATTAGCTTCCACTGCTATGCAAACTATATTCAATTATATATTTCATCAAGACCAGATGAAAGCTCTTACTTAACCAAACTGGCAGAATGCATTAAAGACATAAAACACTGAATGACCAGTAATGAATGACCACCTTTTAAACTCAAATAAGACTACTCTGCTGAGACACTACTCATAGGACAGATGTAATATCACCTCAGCCAATAAAGTGAAAGACTTGAGCGTTATATTAGACAGCAATCTGTCTTTTGAAAACAACATCTCTCATGTCACAAAGATAGCCTTCTTCCACCTTAGAAACATCGCCAAGCTGTGGAACATATTATCTGTTTCTGATGCAGGGAAGCTTGTTCGTGCATTTATGACGATAGATAAGATTGCAATGCTCTGGGGGGTTCCTCTGCATCCTCAATAAATAGGCTACAAAGAGTGCAAAAGGCAGCTGCTTGAGTTCTTACCAGGTCATGAAAGTTTGACCATATTACCCCAATTTTAGCATCTTTACACTGGTTACCAGTTAAATTCCATGTTGACTACAAAATACTGCTACTTAAAAAAAGCAATAAACAGTTTAGCTCCTGCATATTTAACAGAACTTCTAATATGCTACAATCCATCATGCCCCAGATAGCAAAATTGTTGCGGCCCAGATTCGGCCCATAACTGACACGTTCATTTGGCCCACATACGTTATTTCAGGATTAACAACACAGGCATCAATGAAACAACATGATGGTGAGTTTAATAACCTCCAAACAGATGCATAAAATTAGATTATTATTTGCATTGGCTTCACAAATGTACTTTAACATTTGGGTTAGGGTTAGCCACCACACAAAAAATGTAATCTATGAATGTCAAGGGTGAAGAACCCAACACAAGGAAACACTGATCACCATGATGGTGACTTTTGTTAGCTGGGAACGTTCTTAGAACGTCTAAAAAAAACAGGACACTGCGGTATGTGAGCCAAATGAAAGTGTCAGATTTGGAGCAGATCTGGGCCAGAAAAAAGCAAACTGTGGCCCAGAGTAGGGTCAACTTTAGTTTATTTGGTTTACATTTGGCTAACATGTGGCATTGCCATGGTTTGCTTGTG
The DNA here is from genome assembly GCA_026939265.1 of Oreonectes daqikongensis. Classification (NCBI taxonomy): domain Eukaryota; kingdom Metazoa; phylum Chordata; class Actinopteri; order Cypriniformes; family Nemacheilidae; genus Oreonectes; species Oreonectes daqikongensis. Next base: position 56,794 of record JAOTQM010000603.1, on the reverse strand, counting down.
GCTCAGATCTGGCAAACAGGAGCGGACCGCCCAAGTGCCATCATTACATGCCACATGTGGGCCAAATGAACGTGTCAGATTTGGGCCGAATCTGGGCCGCAACAATTTTGGTATCTGGGTATCGAATGGTCTTACACTCAGTGGCACGGCTGAAAGAGGCAACGGGTTGTAAAATGGATGGAGACCTAGCCGTCCAGCTGCTGGATTTGTACACCTTTTCTTACTGTCCTGTAGATTTGAGCTTTTAGTTATTAGGCTGTGTTCACGTTGTTCATTGACGCACTACTGGTTTACAATTAATAACCATAAGGTAGCCAAAATATGAGGTAATGTTGTCGGTTTCAATAGCTTGCAGGTTATGATCTTTCAATAGCTTGCATGTCGTGCCTTGTCACAACTGTGTTTGGGGTGATTGCAAATGTGCTATGTAGCTAGCTATTGTTCTGGAGTAACAATAAATAAAACTATGTAATGACATCTGTAGAACATAGTGTAAGATGGTTTACTTTACTTGGTCGGTTACCAAAAAACGTTTCTGCCATCAACGATTCCATTAGCTTAGTAAACAAATTCACGTGTATTGCACTGCCCAAGGGGTATGGAAGCATATTGATGCTGGCTCCGCCTTCACGCAATGACGCTGTATTGGGGAGGGGGCGAGGCCAGCTCAAAACGCACTGTATGTAAATGTAAATGCAATCCCAAATGTTCAACCTGTTAATGCGTTTAAGGAAAATGACATTTCACATTTTGCTTGCCTATCTTAAACATATATATAATCAATCTGGGAAATGCATTTTCATTTTAATTTTGCAACTTAAAGAGCGTCATTTTGCATCTAATGTTGCACATATGTTATTTAAAATGTATATTTAGATACATAAATGCATTGCTATTTTGCCTATTGCATTTCAAATTGAATATTGCTACCAATATGCTTCCATACTAGGAGAAGCTTATGAAGCGACAGTATTTACGACACTGGCAACAGACAATTGCGCTTATCAACCACATGGGGGAACCGTGAGCACAGTTACATAGTGTTGCTTGAATTGTTTATATATCGGACTAAAGATAATTTTTCTCCTATTAAAACTAACCCTTACAGAAAACACAGAAACACATACACCTAATGTAACGCACATGCAACACCTGACACAACACAAACATGCATACACACACAGTAACCCATCCACCCCGTCAGCAAATTAAACCTTTAATGCAAATTGAGTTAATAATAAATCTACCTGCGGCAAAAAAAGATGGATGAAAATGAAAATTGCTCTCCTGGCAATAGTTACTGACATTTGCATATAGATAATTTATTCTGCAGGAGAGAGCGAGAAAAAGAGAGAGAGAGAGAGAGAGAGAGAGACCAGAGAAAAGTGAATGAGTGCAGGTGAGAATCAGATGAGATCTCATTACTGCAGAAGAAAAGGAGACAAAGAAATTTGTTTAGAACAACACATTCTAGTGATATATACACACTGTATGTAAGACACTAAACTCATGTTGATGATTTGACATCAGATCTTCATAAAAATGTTTTGAGAATTTAATACAGAGAAATTATCAGATGTCTGATGAAACTGATGACTAAGAAAGCTCTAATATAGCTACTCTGATATTTCTCTCTATATTTATATATCTACATACATTCATTTAGATATGTGTTGTATGTTTGACAGCATGCAGATCATATTGCAGTTCAGTTCATTCACTGGAGAGCTTTTAACAATCAGAAACGTTCAAGGTCAGAAACGTTGGCCTGGTCCAGTTTAAAGGTTTAAAAAAGATCCCAGTAATGACTTCCAAATGAAATCAAATGAATATGGAGCGCTTTTAGTAATGGGATTTTCCTGCTGTGAGAGAAAGGATGTCAGGACGACAACTCTCTCTCTCTCTCTCTCTCTCTCTCTCTCTCTCACACACACACACACGCGCACGCACACACACCACCAGAACAGACAGGATTCTGATCATGTGTGTGTTTATTATTCATAACATCAAATAACAGAATTCACTGTTGGTGTTTACCACAACATGCCATTGATAAACACAGACCTTTAGTATTCAAGTTATTGTATTGCTCAGTATCTCTCTATATTTCAACTAATAAATTATATCATAGGAGCCAGAAGAGTTGTTTACTCTGGTTATTAATTTATTTCTTAAATATTGGACTGTGAATGAAAGTGCACTCAATTGTTTGATAGTAGCAGAAGCACCTCCGCTAACTCCTGTTAAAACTCTTCTCTCATACAAGCTGTAACAGCTACTGTTTATTATAGGACCTAATGAAATTTCTAACATCTCTAAATCAATTTAAGCATCTGATCCACAGAGCAACAGTGTTACCAGATATTGTGTACATATCTAGAGTTTAGAAAAATATCTGTCTCCATAGAGAAAAAAGTAGCGTACTGTATGTGCGTATTATGTGGCTATACTACTGTCAGAACTCTAGTAAAAACTATTGAAAACCGACTTTCTATCTATATGTGTTTTTAAATTAAAAACAATGAAGTCAGTTGTGACCATCAATTGGCTGTCCATCATTACAGCTCATGAATTAAACCATAATGTGTAACTTATGATACATCTCATTGTCTGTCTGTCTGTGACGCAGTTATCAGGAAACATTTTAAAAATACAAAAACAGTAGACTAAAAATATTGCAAAAGAGAGATTCACAGTCTACATGCCTCTAGTGCAACATACAGCAATAAATAAAAGAAAATCAAATGAAGTCAATGGTATTCCTCGGCAGACGAATGCTCTCTGTCCAGGACTCAATATCATGAGTGCCCTCTTGTTGTCAGCAATGCTTTATCTCCCTGTCACTCCTGCAGATAGATTTTAAAGAGGACAGACATATTTTTCTCCCCGCTCTCTCTCTCTCTCTCTCTCTCTCTCTCTCTCTCTCTCTCTCTCAGGAACATGAGGGTAAGAGACAGGCTGCGGGATCAGGACATGACCCGGGTCGGACTTGACCCTGGGTCCCCATGAGCTAACACCATGCTCCAACTAACCCTAACCCTAACCCTAATACCACACTAAAATTTAGAAGTTTAATTACAAATATTTAACATATTTTAGATCATAAAAGTACATGTCTGCTTATAAATCATCCAACATAAAGCAATAATGGCATGATGTGAGTAGAGATGACCAGTTTTTACTGGAAATGTTCATGGAAAGTGAAATGAGCGGTGACATCTTAAACATCTGATCCCAGTAACCGTGACTACAAACATCATCTGATATTAAAGAGTAAGTATTTTGTAATTTTTAAGGTCCTACTTTGGTTTACAGAGTCTCCAACAACAAGTTTACATACATACAAGGTTTAAAAACACTTAAATTTTCTAATAATAAGCAGTTATTATTACCTTACTTCAAAGACAGACTCTCAAATGATTCGTTCAGCGATTCATCTCTCTAATCCTCTCCTTTCTGCCAGCCTACTCTGATCTGATTGGTCAGATGGTCTAGTCTGCTGTGATTGGTCTAGAGCATACAGCGTCGCAGTGTCGCAAATGGAACGTAGGCGGGCTTTGCACCAAGTGACGCACATCTGTCACAGAAATTAAATAAAGACGGAAGACGACTCATTCGACTCCTTTTTTTCAAAGCCAATAACTTTAAAATTTGTTCACTTTCGGCTTTACAACTTGTCAGACTGCTTACGTGCACACACAGCAACATTAGACGCTGCATGAAATGTAATTTTAAGGACATTGTAATAGTTACTCTTTAAAATGTAAAGACAAACATTTCTCTCCTCATCCTTCTCACTCTTTCTTACTTGTTTTAAAAGCAAACACTCAGAAACAGGGCCACAGATCTCCAGAGGTGACACTGCTTTATATAATGTTATAAAAAATTCACACATTACACTTCCTTATAATAAATAAAGGAAGCGTGTCCAAACTGCTTTAGTCAAACAGAGATTTTACTGATGAATCCCCAGTCATGAGATTTCTCCTCCTAACCACATCACATTCATTTATATTTACGCATTTGGCAGACGCTTTTATCCAAAGCGACTTACATTATATTGTATTATACATTTGTACATTTTGTAGTGTAAGCAAGTGGGGGTTATGTGTCTTGCTCAAGGGCACTTCAGCCGTTACCCACCAGCCCTGAGAATCGAACCAGCAACCTTCTGATCATGAGTCCAACTTTCTAACCACTGGACCACGACTGACCGGTGGTTTATATCTGTGTTTAAGCTCAGAAAGATGCAGAAACTCATGACACAACATCGTAAAAGAGCAAGACACCATGAGACACAGCAGCAGATAAACACTCTCTCTCTCTCTCTCTCTCTCTCTCTCTCTCTCTCTCTCTCTCTCATTTTAAATGTAAGTGTGCTTTATTGGCATGACAAAATTGTACATTGTATTGCCAAAGCATTTGCAGCTGGGCTGCATACAATTAGTGCAAATATGTATACAAACAGAGGGTAAGTAATAATAATAATAATAATAGTACTAATAGTATCAAATGAAAAGTGTGATATGTGTAGTGCAAGCTTAAAGTGAATAAGTAATATATAAAATTCTCTCTCTCTCTCTCATGGTTAGTGTCAGTGTACAGGAGGTTTAAATTAATGAAATGAGCTTGAAGCAGATGCTCTTACAGTTACATAAGTAACTCATCAATGACGGCTCACATACTTCACTGAGAGAGAGAGAGAGAGAGAGAGAGAGAGTTTAGGGTATATTTGTGTAAGTGTGAACACTGCCACCCAACCCTGGCTAACAAGCTGAAAAGATGGGTATTTTCTGCTTTTAAATGAACTCTGACACGGTTCGATTGAAGTATGAAAGCAACACGAACCAAAGGCATCTAACCGAAACAAAAACAGGAAGTAATAACAAGCTACGATTTGGTAATATAAAAGGAGTGACATAAAACCAAGTCCTGAACCCAGATGAACACACTTGGTGTGACTTTAAATGCAGTCTTTGAGCTCATCACTCCACATTAATGACTTGTACACAGGGGTACAGCCAATTTGGAATATAAAAAAGGTGCCCTAACAACAACAACACAAACACACGCATGTTTTTACAGGATCGTTGCATATTCATTGTGATTTTTATACTGTATATTAAACTGTATATTGGATCCTGTAACTCTCACACTAACCCTAAACCAAACCATCCCACAAACCTTTCTGCATTCTTACATTTTCAAATAAACATCATTTACTTTGATATATAAGCTGATTTCATCATGAGGACCACTGATTGCTAACACACAATGTAGATGGTTGACGCACACACACACAACATCATTGCATTTACATTTATTCATTATCAGGCGCTTTTATCCAAAGCAAAATGTTTTCAATGAGTTAACAATATGTGCAGTCAACAAAACACATGATAACACACACACACACACACACACACGATTACTGAGAAGACACACACTCTATGAATATATTGACACAAAGACACAAATTAATACTTATCAACATGTATTGTGAACACAATCAAATAAACATGTCCAACAGAACGCACGCCTGTCCAAGAGAACCCACGCCTGTCCAACAGAACCCACGCCTGTCCAACAGAACCCACGCCTGTCCAACAGAACGCACGCCTGTCCAACAGAACCCACGCCTGTCCAACAGAACCCACGCCTGTCCAACAGAACGCACGCCTGTCCAACAGAACCCACGCCTGTCCAACAGAACGCACGCCTGTCCAACAGAACCCACGCCTGTCCAACAGAACCCACGCCTGTCCAACAGAACCCACGCCTGTCCAACAGAACGCACGCCTGTCCAACAGAACCCACGCCTGTCCAACAGAACCCACGCCTGTCCAACAGAACCCACGCCTGTCCAACAGAACGCACGCCTGTCCAACAGAACCCACGCCTGTCCAACAGAACGCAAGCCTGTCCAACAGAACCCACGCCTGTCCAACAGAACCCACGCCTGTCCAACAGAACGCAAGCCTGTCCAACAGAACCAATCATGTCAATCCTCACAAACAAAGTCTTAATCACTCCACACTTAAAGCTGTGTCTTGAAGCATCATTTATTTGTCTACAGAAGCATCCCCACATGCCATCAGTCAAGACAAATGATTAAATGATCCACATTCGTGTAGAGGAAACGTTCAGAGGTCACCCAGTGTTTCACTGTCTGTACTCACATACTGTATGAGGCTTTCATCTATTTGCACTAAATGAAGCTACAGAAGATTATACTTTGACTGCTCAAAGAGAGAGAGAGAGAGAGAGAGAGAGAGTCAAGATTAATATTCATCTCTTTCTAGTGAACACTTCATGTGACAGTTTGAGTCATTTATCAAGAACAGTGGCGCAGCTTCTCTCGATATCTCACAACAGACCAGAACATCACACCAACATTAGCAGGAACTTCATCCACACTGCACAAAATCAATATTCTCAATGAGCAAAAATATCTTTACAAGATTTGATTTGAAAGAAAAAGGTCTTGTCCAGATGCTGAATGTCTGTATGATCCTTCTAACTTGAAAAAAAGACTTGAGATTGTGATGCAAACAGAAAGATTTGTTTAAATATCTGTATGTACAGTAAATGTCTCTCAGGGCCCATTTACACCTGGTCACTTCATGCGTTTTCTCTGATTGGATTATCTGATCATGAAAACTCATTTAAGATGGATTTAACCCTCAATCTCTCATCACAGTGGAATAAAATTTTGTGACTTTTCTACATTTCCTAGCTATATTCACATAAAAAAACTGGGCTTGATTCAGTTGTTCTGAAGGTATGTAAAAACCTTTTTTACAAATCTGGTATTTAGGGTCAATATGACCCCAATTGAAAATGAATGGGAAATGCAAAGAAAATACAGTTTTTCCATTTCTAAAACAAAGAAAAATCAATTAATCTGGCATAAATCTGTAAATTTCCATACAGAAATGAAGGCCTGGTACTAGAGTACAAATGCAATGTAGAAAAGACGTTCACGCACACACATGCACACACACTTGTATATGTGGTTTACTAGGACTCTACATAGACATAATGATTTTTATACTGTACAAACGGTATATTCTATTCCCTAACCCTAACCCTAAACCTTACCATCACAGAAAACATCTGGCATTGTTTTTCTTTTAAAAATATCATCACTTAGTATGTTTTTTGAGCGATTTAGTTTACGAGGACGTTGTTTACGTTATTATATGTCATCACACACGTTGTGTCCTCGTAAACCATGTATACAAGCACACACTCGTGCATGCACACACAAACGCGCACACAAACACATACACATACACACACACTACAAAAACAAAAATTAGACTATTTGAAAGAATATTTATTTTTATTCTCTTTTCTAACATTTATATATACATACATTCACAAAATGTATCACAACGTTTGTTGTGCCAGTTGGCCACATCCAGTAAAATGAATGGTTCTGGCCTGATCTGCTGGTCAAAACAATTTATTTTATTACTGTTTATCTCTAACCAACAGATGGCAGAATTCTAGATCCTTATCCAGAAACAACTTAAATTAATTTAGGATAATCATTTAGTGATGTTTTCATAAAAATCTTATATTTCACATTCAAGCTAATGATATAGTTGAGGAATTTTGTGGTAAATCGGTACAAAAATACTTCATATCTTCCAAAACAGAGCATTAATGTATAGATGAGAAGTAAACCAAAACAAATGATATATTATTTGTTTGATTAAAAATGTATATTTTTTTTTACAATTACTTCATCAATTGTTGGGGTAAAATTGACCCCAAATACCAATAGTGTAAACAGGAAACGAAAACCATACAAGGGTTAAATTCGATCACACAAACAACTTAAGGAGGTGGTCTGGGACGCATTCCAGTCAAAACTGAACAAGTGTAAATGCCTCTGGTTGTTGAAACCACATACGTCAGTCAGCACTTCCCCAAACGGATGTGTGTTTCGCGCAAGTTGAAGTTAGCCGCGCCTGAGAAAAATAAACTGATAAAACAGCAAGGGATGGAGCAGCCGTGAAACGCAGACACTCATTGAAACACGCTGGGGCTGTTTACATGTTGTGTGGTCGTAAATGCGGTTTAGGTTATCCGTGGAGTGCTATCCTGGAGAACGCGACTTGGGGTTATTTAGCAACGGCATGATGCCACGAGAGCATTAGATGTCTCTCCGATGATGTCTCCTCTGCCAATACTGAGTACTTGCACGAAAACTGAGTACTAGCACTAAAATCAACAATTCGCCTGACTCTCGTACTCTCTTCAAAACCTTCTCTGTCCACCTGCCCCCACCTTCATCGGATTTAACAGCTGATGATTTTGCGTCTTTCTTTATAAAGAAAACTACAGCCATCAGCAGTCCGTTCTCGGGCACTGCTGCCTCTTGAACACGCCCAATCCCCCGACACGTGTTTGCTCCCCTCTTTCTCTCTCCTATCTGAAGCAGATGTTTCCAAGGTCATTGCTTCTAACCACCCTACAACCTGCCCGCAGGATCCCATCTCCTTCAGGCCACCTCTCCATCGGTTGTCCCTGCTCCGACTCTTATTGTTGGACACTGTACTGAATTCTGCTCTGCAAAGCTGTTCACAGGCCAGACGTATGTGCCTCTTTAAACTGTGAGCTTTCGTTTGTGTCATTGCAGATTCTTAATGAGTGCCACATGCTGAAAAACGTTCGTCACATCACCACACATTTCAAAAATCAAGTCTATACTGAGGGAATTATATGTTAGACTTGTGTCTGCCTGTGCACTCACAGCTTCAGTAAAGTTTTATTCCAAACACACAACCTGCATATATATACACATACACATTCAGTCCCTTTTTATAACTCTGTTATCATAGCATTAAAGGATCTCCATGAACGTTGCTACAAAACGACACATCTTCTCATGACTAACACTTCATGTACAGTAAAAGTCATAAGAGCTGCTACTGTCATGTGTGCCATGTGTTGTATTATGGTTTACATGTCAGGGACTATTGGAAGAATGACAGTGAATCAATAATAAACTCGGCTGTGTCAAATTGACATTCTGTATTCTCCGCTCGTCATGGAAATGAATGAATGCATACATATTTCTGTCTGTAAAATATCTGACAGGAAAAAAGCAGCTGTCCATGAGACAAAATGACTATAAGCAAAACATTACATTTATAATAGGAAAGTAAGTACAACAAAATGAATAAGTACACCCCAATTTCACAAACCACGCAAAAAAAAAAGAATAAATGGCACACGCATGTAGATTTTTCAGCTCCACCATCCGGTCTGGGCACGGACGGCATCCTGCTCACTGTGGTAACCTTGGAACATTGAGAAAAGACAACTGAGAGCAAAATATTGTTCAACACTCTTTAATGTAACAAGTTAACCGCTGTTTCTAACTTTCACAAACAAGCAAGAGGCATCATGTGTGACATAAATGATTGAAATTCATAGCTCTTTAATAAAGTCTGAGCCCTGACTTTCAGTTTCAATATAAACATAAATAAAATCACATTAAATAAACCACATCACAAACCTATATAACAGTCCTAAACGAACTTATAAGAAGACAGAGAAGTGCACACTCATCTGAACAGAAACTGACAAGAAGAAAACAACTTGGCAGAATCTTTTAAAGCACAGAAATGGTGAAATGTATTTTCAGAGACCACCAGCGCAGGTTCAGGATTACATTTCTGTGCTGCTGTTTTTTTATTGTCCTTTTCATTTAGCAAACAATCTCTGTCTCTCTTCCTCTGTCCCTAAGGACAGAAAGGGCATCTGCCAGTGGGCGAGCAAACAGATGTGAGCAGATGCTGAGGATGAAAATGACAACAAATAAAGCAGCTGTCACAGTGTGTGTGTGCGTGCGTGCGTGCGCGCGTGTGCGTGTGTGTGTCGCGCGCGCGACAGACACAGACACATCTTGCTTCACTGATCCCAATACAGATTTCACACAAGATGTCCTGTAAGATGGAGAACTGAACCATACTCAAGTCATTCAGCACTAAATGATGTTTAATTAACAAAGTTTGGGAAGATTTCTACAAATTGACAAAGCTGTCTTACCTGCATTCTCTCTACATTCTTCAAGCATCTTTCCACCACCCCGGCTGCTCACCACAAGCCCGTTTTGCTCCCACAGGACAACGGGGGAAATGCTCTGGGTTCGTGCTAATACCGAGCTCGGAGCCCTCTCCCCGGACACTGTAGTAAAGGTTAATGTCTTGAGGTTCTAAGTTTGTTTTAATCACTGTAAGCAAAACTAATATATGAAATACACTCCACATTTATGTTCTTGAGGTCACCAGAACAAACCTACACCTCGCTACAGTGTTTTCATTTAACTTAAAGCGACTGCTGATGTCACAGTCCTGTCTGTTCCCCTGCCTGTCTCCTGAGTTTTCCCCATGGACTTCATTTCCCATGCTCCTTTATGCTCCTGCACCTGTCCCACGTTGGTAATCCCCGCACCTGTTCACCATCCCCTCATTATTTGGACTCTATATATACCATGCTTATTCCTTTGTCCCAGGTCCGGTATCTGTTGTTTATCCTGTTGTTCGTGTTCGTGTTCGTGTTCGTGTTCGTGTTCGTGTTCGTGTTCGTGTTCGTGTTCGTGTTCGTGTTCGTGTTCGTGTTCGTGTTCGTGTTCGTGTTCGTGTTCGTGTTCGTGCTCTGTGGTTGTAGTAAAAGTCTACGTAAATGGATTCCCTCGTCTGTGGTCCATGGCAGCACATGACAGCTGAATGATGTTCATATGGAAAAGCTCAATATCTCAATCCTTCAGTGACACACACACACAGAATCCACATCAGCAACACACAATAGGTCTATTAGCCCATCATTGACAAACAAATGAACAACATCACGATGTCAAATGCTTTAATGTACTGTGTCTGCATAAGTGTGATGTTACACAAAACACAGAAACTTTCAGCACAGACTTTAATGTTTTCATTTACTTATTTGTTTTTCTTTGATCAGCATGTTTTCCTCTGAACATGTGAACTCAGAGAGAGAGACACACAAAACACACACACACACTGTTATCAAGTAAAGTGGTTGTCAGATCGAGAAGACAAAGTGTCCCAGTCACTGTACACCATACACGCGCGCGCACAGAGAGATAGGTGAGATACAGGGACATGTTTCCTCAGCAGTTCCTCAGCTCATCATCTGACAGATTCACATCTGCACACTTCTGTACGGATTATCAGACGCGCTTCTCCAACCACGAAATCTCAGCCGCCTGCCGCCCATCTCGCCAAATTGTCAAATCATCTCTGCTAAGCAATGTGAGCCATGATTTACCGTCAAAGACCCAAGAAAGAAGAAAGCAATTTATCCATGCCGCTGCAGGAAGAAACTTCCAGTATTTGGTCTTCAGCAGTTTTCTTTGCATGCACAGCCCTTCTAACATTGACAAAATAAACCACAAAATTGGCCATCTCTTCAAGAGCTGAATTCATGCATTATAGATGTTTACTGTATTCTCTCAGCATGAAAATGAATGTGACAGAAGTGAGAGTTTTCAAAGACTTTCTTCAAGACGGTGATGTTGAATTAGAAAATAAGAGATTGAAAATGACAGAAGTCACAGTGTGATGTTCTTCAGTCTGTTCTACTGACCACAGCAACACAACATGAACACACACACTTCAACCTACAGCAGATATAAAACCATCATCATTTCTCTCTTCAACACTTTGTAGGACATATTTATAGCTGTCTCTCTCCAGCGACTAAACAAATGGTCAGCTAACATTATACATAGCTGCACACATCAACACAATCTGATTTCTCAGATGTGTGTGTGTGTGGGTGTGTGTGTGTGTGTGTGTGCGTGTGTGTGTGTGTGTGTGCGTGTGCGTGTGCGTGTGCGTGTGCGTGTGCGTGTGTGCGTGTGTGTGCGTGTGTTCTCTGTCTCTCTGTTCTTCACCTGTCTTTCTATAACTGACACACACACACACACACGGCAACACTAGTCACAGATCTCATAAAGCTGTATATATTGATGCAGCAGGGGAGGCTGAACAGATATCAATACAGTAACTGCTGGTCAATTGAAAGAATTGACCCGGGGGAATCTAATTATAAATTAATTTGTGAAATAGATTCCCAGCTTTGAAAATCTGTGCTCACAAATTTGATTTGTTCCAATTGTGTCACCATATGCTTGCAGCATCCACGCCTCACGGATATGAGCAGACGGATTTCTGTCTCCCCAGAGGAGCTCGGCCATTTTCTTCACCCGCAAACCTGGAACTAATCCAAAGCATCTGAAGCATCTCATCATTTTCACTAACTAGCACACAGTACGACGAGCGATAAAAAAACTGTATGAACCTCTCTCTCTCTCTCTCTCTCTCTCTCTCTCTCTCTCTCTCTCACTCTCTCACTCTCTCTCTCTCTCTCTCTCTCTCTCTCTCTCTCTCTCTCTCTCTCTCTCTCTCTCTCTCTCTCGGGCATCCTGGTTTCTTTGTTCCCAAATAACCTCTGGATGTCATTCCATCACATCTTTAACATCATTTATTATCAATTATAAATGGAACTGAAGTGCTGTAATTGAATTGCGCTGGGCTGATGTCCCTCATTTAAAATCACTGTCTTTTCCTATTAACAGCTTTTGGTTTATTGATGTGACTCCTTCAGGTCAACAGTGAAATCCATTTTTAACTGATGTATCCATCCTGACACTGTTTAACACAGTAAATTCATACGACGCTGCTGATTCATACAGGTATATTACAGTAAAGCAACAGAAATATTGTTTCAATACATCATTTGTGTCAGTTGTGGTCCAGTGGTTAGAGAGTTGGACTCATGATCAGAAGGTTGCTGGTTTGATTCTCAGGGCTGGTGGGTAACGGCTGAGGTGCTCTTGAGCAAGGCACCTAACCCTCACTTGCTTACTATACAAAATGTACAAATGTATAGTACAATGTAATGTAAGTCGCTTTGGATAAAAGCGTCTGCCAAGTGCGTAAATGTAAATGTAAATTTGTGTTGCCTACTGAAGCATCAGTGTTTGAGCGCCCCTCACATGCAAAGAATACGCAAGCCCTTTATAACACAAACACCAACAGTTCTTTATTACCCTTTCGTGTGCAGATGATAGCAGATAAAAAGATTATACTAGAATCTGAAGAACTCAAGTAGTAAATGACTTTGACAATACTACACAAACTATAGAGTATACAGACTAGAGTAAACACACACACACACACACACATGTGTTACTGGATTGTGATGAGAAGATGAGCTTGTATGTATTGTGATTGGAAAGCTTTGAAAAGCTGCTATATAAATAAAACACAAAAAGGTGAAACAGACAGCGTTTATGTTGTGATATGTAGGCAGCATTGCCATCATGACGCGGTGGTTCTGTGTAACATTCCTCTGGGATCTTATTCATCATGTTAGTCAGGCCAGGTGCCACCTTCAATATGTTCCTGTGCGACGCCTCCAATACGGAGCGCCGTCACACCCTGCTGCTTCCGATTAGACCCGATAATAGCAGAGGAGTCGCATCCCAGCACACAACACCAGAGCGGCCATCTGGACCTCAGCATGAGGCGACACACCTCTCTCTCACACACACACACACACACACACACACACACACACTGCAAATTGTTCTGTGACAAATAATTCACCTCATTTACAGCCATCCAATGAGAAATCCCAAAGAATTCATACACACATCCCCACAGAGAACACGCTGGAGCAATCATGACATTAATAACACAATAACACAAATGTGCCAGAAGAGCATCTGGTTTCGGGTGTCTTTTGGTCTCTTGTGGTTTAAAGGGATGCAAGAACTTTTAGCAGTCCTGCTCATGACAACACAGCGCCAAAAGTTCTCCAGAGTACCATTCAGTCAAATGTTTCATGAATGAATTGTTGCTTTCTTACATTAAGAAACGTTTTTCACTACAAAGATTATTTTGTGTAACAGAAAGCTTCTGTGCATGGGAAAGGTTTCTTATAGAACCATACAGCCGGACAAAGATCCCGTGTAATATAGAAGTACAGCGGTCTCTTACCTGAGCCACGTTTTGCAACCACTTTTAGACTTCTGATGACTGTGACGTACAGCAGAATCTGAAGAGGAACCCGAGATTTCATTTTCACCATCTGAAACAAACAAAACACAGAGCACCCATGTCATGTCAAGAACCTGCTGGAGTTTAACAATGATGATGCTTTAGAGCAAACAAAACTCAAAGCAAATTAAGATATTATTTTTATAGGTAGCATTCTAAAAAGTTTTTACAGCATGTTTGACAAAATCCTAGAGGTTTTTTATGGCATGTCAAAAATCTCTCTCTCCTCAAAACACATTTGTCCAGTAAAACCCACAGAACGTCCAGCCATTGACTGCCAAATGCATTCAGAACATTTCCCCCCATTACAAACCTTACATTCCCTTCGCATATAGACCATCATTTACAAACAAAACAACAAAAAAGATATCTATCATGAGGCACACAGACGGTCCTCATTAAACAATACACGAGAGGAAGAGAGAAATATAGCTGCAAGATCACATGAACATTCAATAAACATACAAAACACAAAAAAGAGTACATCTACACAACAAGATTCCCATAATAAATGTACATAAAGTTAAATTGTAAATATTTAGTTCTTTAGTTATGATGTCTGTATTACATATATTTCTCTCTACTCAATGTTTTTAAGTTTGTTTAATTATTATTTTAAATAATCAGTTGTTCTAAATCATTTTCTGTCGTTTCTTTCATGCTTTGGCAATGCAAAAATTTACTTTTGTCATGCAAATAAATCAATTTGAATTCAATTTGAACTGAGAGAAACACGTGTCAATCAAAAGAACCCAAACTGTCTGCTGTCTACATCCGGCTGCTAGCAGATGTGACAGATGCATTTGTTTTGATGCTTCTTTTTTCAGTCAAGTACAGTTCTCATAGAGACACAGATGATCATGTAATGCCATGAAACACATTAACATGGATTACACATTCCAACAATATGACATTTTCATCTTGAACATACAGCCTTTGAATATGCAACACAATTCATTCATTCATTCTGTTGTTTCCAAGGAAACGGCTCTCGGTCGTAATTGTTGCGTCTCACCTGCACAAGTCCTTCATGCGCTTCACATCTCTAACCAATAACATGCTGAAGCTGCTACAGGGATTTGCCTTCTTTCCAGCCAAACATGAGTTTCTAAAAATGTCCCACTGTTAAACTAAACACAATATTGTTAGTGCAGAAGGAGAGTTAGACAGTCGGGAATGAAAGGAGAAGAACGCGTCTCGAGCAGTGAACGACACCAAAATGGCACAACACATTATTGCTGCTCTGTATTTCTCTTTTTACCTCAAATTCCCACTATATTCAGCCAACGCTGGTTCTCTCTCTCTCTCTCTCTCTCTCTCTCTCTGTTGGTGGAACAGGGTGAAAAATCGATGTGCCAGCTGCCCTTGCCACTCATTAACATTTTTATTTGAGAGAAACTGTAGCGAAAGCCTCCATCTCAAGCTTCTGCTCACCCACGCAAAACTTACTGCACCCTGAATTATTCTGTTTCACATTATACACTAGCGCATCTCCGGCACGCTGCAGAGGTGTGAGAGAGAGAGAGAGACAGAGAGAGAGAGAGAGAGAGAGAGAGAGAGAGAGAGAGAGAGAGAGAGAGAGAGAGAGAGAGAGAGAGAGAGTGAGAGAGAGAGAGAGAGAGAGAGAGAGAGAGAGATTTCTCTGCAGCTGGGTCTGATACTCTCCTGTCTTTAGTATTTACAGAAGCAATCACATAGAAGAATAGTGTAAATAAATATTTCATAATTATTCAAGCGTTTGAAATGTTGACGTTTCTTTTGTTATGTTAACGTTATTTAACATGCATACAATTTACTATATTTTTTATTTATGATTAAAAAATAACATCATTATATTATATATATATATATATCAAATATTAAGAGAATACAATCACAACAGACAAGCATTAACACAAAGAGTCCTGTCATAAATGACTTACTCTTCAACATGTCTGTGCACTCTGAGAAACTCAACCAGACTCTTAATCTAACTTCACAAAACCTTAAACACACGCAATGAAAACAAAGCTCGGTCTGTGCGTGCGTGAGACGGGTTTATTGAGGTTGAGCGATGCGTGCGGCTGAACTCTTGTTGACTCTCTTACGGTGGTCAGTGCTAATGACCGGTGGTCTCAGAGCGCTCAACTGCCCCTTCATTCTGATAAATGACCCGCAGACTGAAGTTCTTTAACTGCCCGTTCAGACGTGTCTCCGGAACCTCCTGAGAATAAAGCAGCAAAGAAACGCTTAAAGAATGTTTCAGTGGACAGACGCCGCTCTCAGTGGAGGAGAACAGTCAAACACAATCCATTACAACACAACAAGACTGATCCTCTCTCGCTACAGCTTTTATAACACAAATAGCTGAACTGAAGCATTATTCTATAAACAAATATAATAACATAAATCCCGACCTGAGAAACACTAAACTGCGTCCAAAACCCCAAAGATAAAACGCAAGCACACACAATATACAAGCATAAAACATACAGCAGAATCAATGAGTGAAAGAGATTTTATTAGAATTCCTGAAAGCATTTTGAACCTCAGCTGAGATAATCCAGGATGACAGATTCTCTCTCCTCATCACTTTTACATCATTCATTCAGTCGTGCACTGCCGTGTACATTTATTCCCTGGGAATCAAACTCTGGTGTTGCGAGCACAATGTGATTCTGTGTTTCACACAACACTGATGATGCTGAATGATGTAAATGTGCAAAAACTCCATCATCAGTGTCAGAAAGCAGCGCAGACACGCAGATAACTGGCCGCAATGAGCCTCAGTAATATCACATTAATTCCTGAGAGCCTAAACACAGAGTCAGGACGGCCGGCCCGGCATCTGATTAATAAAAGATAAGAGAATCCAACCCAAATCTATCCAAACACACAGCACGACTGGAATTCAACACCTGAATTATTCAGTTCTCGTGCGGCTGTAACGTGTTCAGCATGACGCCCTGCTTCACTTTCATTCATTATCTACACAAAGGTGAGAACTTAACTTAAAACATTTCCATATCACTCAAATACAAAAACATGATGTCTTATTTCGAGTCTCACAGTAAAGTTTCTCAGGTTGGGCTTCTGTAAATGATGCTTGCAACATCAAGGTCTTGGGTTCTATTCTCAGGGATTGTACGTGCAGATGAAAACAAAGGTATAAAAAAGTATTGAGTGATTGACTGCTGTGGATTCTTCATGTCAGAAATAATGTCATAAAAACACGGTGGGCATTTCATTAGAGCCATGTACAGATGTACATCAATATACAGTAAAGTAAATGAAAAAAATGCTTTCAGGATTGTGAAAACCGAAAATGTTAATCATCTATTGACTATTATCTATCATCTATTATATAAGTCAGCTTATAAATGAAATGTTGGAGTTTCCATTGATTTATTTCAGTTTTCGTGCAGCCATATTTCTTAATTAAAGACATTCTAATAAATGAGATAACACATTTTAACAAAGTAAAATCAAACTAGAATTTATTCAGTAGGGTTTGAGTGGATGTTTACAGCCTAAAAATTAAACTAAGAAAAAATAGAAAAACAACTGAACATTTAAGGTTAGGAGATGTATATACAGTACAAAAAGGAAGCGAGCAGCTCTCTATACCCCTAGTTTTTTCCTCGATCCATCACGTGAATGTGAACTCACAGCATCAGTCAGCAGGCTATGAAACTGACATTCCTTCCTACTGTTTTTACAAAGTAATGTTCACCGTGAGCGCCCGGGGGTCCATCCCCCCACACACCCCCACAGCTGCAGTCAAGAACTGTGAATCGTGCAGTTATGCAAGAGAATGATTCGTCTGTCAAATGACCTCAACAGAGAGCCCTGGTCATTTAAAGAAGCTTCACTAAAATATGAAAGAAACTGAAATGTCACAGCAGGTCTGCCTTTCACTTTATTAAAGAGGAAATAATGCTGAAGGTTTTGCAGAAAATGCACAAAAACAGCAGTGTACAGGTGTGTTCATCCCTGAGAGAGCATCAGACCACTCATACATGATATCACATCTATAAAAATAAAGAAGGTCACTCCCATTGAGAACAATCACGTCTGACAAATGGCCAGTGTTTTATTTTTGGATAATTTACAGTGACTTCAGCTCTCTCTGCATACTGGACTGTAGCATGTGGGTGCGTCTGCATGCGTTGTGAATAGTCAGTAAATCTAAGATCATGATGATGATGGTGAGAGCGGTAAAATGAGAGTGTCTGTTTGTCTGTTGTTCTGTGTTTGCTAGGGCCTTCAACATATTCCTAACTTCATTTCAAACTCTGCTGCATTGTGCAAGAATGAGATTTATCTTACACTTGTAATGCACTGCATATTAAACCCTAAACCTTTATGAATGACTAACATAAATGACAGTAATCCTGAACTCTGTGTAGTTTTTATTCTCTATCACATTATGAAGGACCACAGCGACTCTGAACAGAGCAACAGCAGGACACAAAAAGGCCTGGCAGCTAAAAGGATAAAAATGTTAATTCTGTCTGATCCATCAATGCCAAAACCATTAGAATGAACTTTGTTTGCCTCTAGAAAACCAAACAAAAGAATTATTGATGTATAGAAAAAGAACAACATATTCATCAGATTCAATATCTTCATTTAAAACAGTAGATAAGATTTAACATCACAATATAAAATCCCTCGTTTTCAAAAATAAAGACGATTCTTTACGTTTTTTTCAACTTTTTTTTTTTAAGGCAATAAAGACTCTTTATTCGTTTTTCATTTCAGAGCACTCTGGTCCCCCCACACACAAACACCACTTGATTTGTGTTCAAAAGAAACTCACTGCACTTCAAAAAGCTAAAGAACACCACGTGTACTGTGAACATCCAAAAATACCAAACAAATCAAACAAAAAACAACTTCTGAGAGATTACAGACACCGTCCTTCACATATGAATGTCAAATCCATACAGACACGAGAAGACAGTAACAGTAGTTACTTCAGAGTAAGCTTCATTCTTACATCAGCATCTTACACACAACATAATTTACAACCATCAGAAAGAAACACACTTTACAGGTCCAGAGCCATCAACACATGCAGATTTCACAACACAACAACACCAGATTGTGCGCTTGTGAATGCTGGAGCTGAGAGAGACATCATTCAGATTTTAATATCAATTAATATCAGATTAATCAACTGCATAAGAGATTTCACCGCCTGCGGGCCGTTGAGTCCCGTGATCACTGGAAAATCATTTCATTGACATCAAATTAAGATCTAAGAGAGAGATCTCAGAGAAACTTCAAGTGAATGTGATGCCTCACACCGCAGATAAAACACGCTGCTTGGATTCAAACGTTTATGAACTGATGGTGGAAAAGCATCAGAAAAACACACCTAACAAAAAAAAAACTAACACCTAATAAACTTTTGTAGTCTCAAAGGTACAAACCTCCTGCTGAAATCCATATTGCATGTGCTCATAGAGGAAGAGAGACTAGTCAAATCTATCTAGAATGATTATCAATGAACGACACATAACATTACAGTATGAAATATGTTTAATAGGATCGTTTTTTAAAAATCCTCTTGTGAAACTTTTTGACTAACATGATACATGAAAATATCATTTTATTTGTAGAGACCTGTCACTGCTTAAGCACAGATCCTATAACCTCTAACACAACCCAACTTAACCTCTTGTAAAAGTGAAGCATTATAACATCGGGCCTGTGAGTCACACAACATAAATAACTTATTTACATAAGTGGAATCATTTCGTTGTTTTTTTTTATAAAAATCGTTCCTTTTTCCTAACTTATGTTTCTTTTGATATTTTTACAGTACATCTCTCTCTCTCTCTCTCTCTCTCTCTCTCTCTCCATCAACGCGTCATTTCTAAGATGCTACAAACGCTTTTGTGAGGATGAAAATAATTTCACTGAATGTGAACAAACAGAGACCAGTTAAACACCAGGTAAACCAGCAAACACATTTAAAAACAACAGTCAGGATAATTCTCTCTCTGTCTCTGTGGTTCTTATGGGCAAATTTCAATCATCTTATTTTTTTACATGAGCTGCATTTAACTGAATTCACTGCACTATTAATCGCATTATTACACAAATAGACGGAGTCGTGTTCTTTACATCGCCCAATAAATCTAGATTTCAATAAATCAGATATCAAATTTCAACGATTCGATCAAGAGTTTAAAGAGTTAATATTCATTTTAATCATCGACAAATAATCGATCTTTAGACATAATTCTCTGTATGATAACAGCACAGAGATTCATGACTTTACTGCGCGTGATGGATCGAAAAATCATCGTCTTCATCTTCAAACTTACATGAGCGTGAATAATTCCGACAAATGAAAGAATGATGAAATGAAACACATCTCACCTAAAGTGTGAATCCTGAGCATGAGATGAAAAGAAAACGGCTTCCTTCTCTCCCAAAGCGATGAAAGATGAACAAATCCAGCTTTATTTCTCATAAAATGAAATAAATCCTCTTCTTGTCCATCGCGTTCACATTCACACTGAAACTGATGCGGAGGAGAAACATGAGACATCAGTTACATCACAGTGTGTGTGTGTGTGTGTGTGTGTGTGTGTGTGTTTGTTTGTTTGTTTGTTTGTTTGTTTGTTTGTATGCATTTTGTCCCGTATCACCATCATCACAGTGAAGCTGCTGAGAAACACCGGCGGATTATTGAGCATCATCATCATCATCATCCAACAGCAGCATCAGCATCAGCCCGCAGTGCGCCTGACATCCACTGAGAGCAACAGAGCTCAGACACGAGCAGCAAGCACCACACCGACCACATCCCTCCCCTATACAGCACACACACAAACAGAGAGCGAGAGAGAGAGAGAGAGAGAGAGAGAGAGACGCTGCAGACGCGCACTGCCGCCCAATGGAGAAGATCTTTTGATTCCAGCAGCCATAATGCAGGTGAGAAACACGCAATACACACACACTCACTAATTTTAACGTGTATATAAACTCTATTGTATTTCTGTTGTTCATGTTGTGAAATAGAAACAGCACAACAGACATGATTCTTGAACTTTGCTGTTGACGGTTGTAAATGTGCATTCCGTGTGTGTGTGTGTGTGTGTGTGTGTGTGTGTGTGTGTGTGTGTGCGTGCGTGCGTGCGTGCGTGCGTGCGTGCGTGCGTGCGTGCGTAATGTGAGGGAGTTGTGAAGGGCTCTTGTTTAATTTCTTCAGGACAGCATTGGCCCGTCATAGCCGTTGCCCCCGCGGACCCCTCTGTGAGGGGAATTTCGATGAAGGGTTTCGACGCTGAAGAAAGGAACCTCAGAAACTGAGTCGCCTCTCTGTGTCAGAGCAGTGGGACAAACGTGACCCGTAAGAAATGAAAAAAGAAGACAAACGCAGCATTGATTTGAAAGAAATGCAATGATATTAAAGCTGATCAGTGGCAGACATCTCTGTTTGATCAATAGTTAAACTCACAGCATTTGTGCTTTTCATTTCATATTTCAACATTAAAACCGTCAAGACTTTGCAAAGATGAAATTATGAAAAAATTGTCCAAACTCTTGTGATGAATACAAAAACAGTGCACCGGTGAGTATGAAAGTGAATTCAGTGTTACCGCCATCTCATAATCTTCATCAATAACTCTGATTGTTGATCATGTAGTAAATAATCCAGTATATAATACTGAATTCATAAGAATTATGTCAGTAAACATGACCAAAAACAAAAACTGAACAAAAATTGGACTGATAATATCATTTATTTCTTTTTAATATGGCTATCATGAACTCTTTAGTGTGGTAGGGAATAGTGTGACAGGCAAGTTTTTGAGACATTACTAGACATGAATTAACGTGACTACAAATTACATCACGCACTTGGTTTATCTCTCTCTCTCTCACACACACGTATAAAAGCTGTTCCTCATCTGTTGGGCAGAACATCATGCACAGAAGAACCAACCCTTCCAGAAATGCCTCCAGCTGCAACTCTTCTCCCGGCTTTATTCTGAGGCCTCCTGAATTCACACAGACATTTAAAGTAAATCAGGAATCACACATGATATCCTTCTGTAAGCATCTGACTGACATACATGAACCTTAACCTGATGATGTAATAATCCTACATCATTACATCTTGTATTAAAGAGACATCATCGATTCATCCTCATGTCATGAGTTTCTTTCTTCTTCAGAACACAACAGAAGATATTTTGAAGAATGTTGATCACCAAACAAAACTGAACCCCATTGACTTCCATTGTATGAACACAAAACCACAGACATTTCTCAAAATATCTTCTGTTGTGTTCCACTGAAGAAAGACTCACGTACAGATTTACAAACACATGAGGGAGAATAAATGACGAGGTGTCTGTCATCGTCCCATCACAAAGAGACAGAAGTAAAGTTTTTCTAAGGTTTTCTGAAGGTTAGCAGCAGTGAATTCGAGCAAACAAAGAAAGCATTGCTACAGTGCTATGGTTGTGTTTGTGTAGCATGTGAAGCAGCAGGACGTCTGTACGGAAGAGATTAATGTTCATGTTAAGAAATCAGGTTGTGCTACAGTCCTGCAGCATGTGAATGTAAAATCATGTGAGTAAATTCACTGCAGTTGTTATAGAGCGTGTGTGAAACGCCCGAGGCCTTCGTCTCCAGCAGGAACTTGATTCTTTCACTAAATGTTCAAGTAAAACATGACTGCAGGAAATCTTTATAGACATGGGCAGTTTTGAGCTAGCTTGCTCACACTTCATGTTCGTCTCTGATGTTACATGAAATATATTCAGACAAAACTCTCTCTTGAAGTCTCTTCATCATCAACAGAACAATTTCTTATGAATACAATACACTGTATCTGTTCTGTTTGAAAGATCTCAAGCCAACTGCTCCATTCTTAAAAATATTATATATTATAAGTACTCATCAGCTCAACATATCAAACTTATAAATGAAATGTCCAGGCAGCCACGTAACGCAAGACATCAACTTCTCCACATAATACATGCAAATGGCCCAGCGTTATGTGCCAGAATCATCATTTTGACGTTTACTTGCCATTGAGGAATTATTATATTCATGTAGTAATGATAAGGTCTAGCTCCCTTACTTTAGCTTTCATTATTACGGAGTGCTTTTTACATTTATTATGGGACAAAGCGACTCGAAATGGAGAGGGTCACAAATATTATGGTGTAGTAACATTATATAAATATAATAAAAAATGTGCATTTACATTTACATTTAGTCGTTTAGCAGACGCTTTTATTCGTAAAGAGAGTTTAGGAAACAATAAAGCGACACAGTATGTCATATAGGGGCAATAATACAATAAGTGCTAACACCAAGTTACTAGTTTCCACAAAAGCCAGAACACTATTGATAGAAAGAGAGAGAGGGTTAGTGCTATTTTTTAAATATTGACTTGTCAAGAGTTGTGTTTTAAGATGTTGTTTGAATGTTATGAAAGATATGGTTGACCGGACAAAGAGTTGTGAAGGAGAATGAAAGTGATCTACTGCCCTTTTGAGAAGCAATACAAGAGGCCGCTCATTTGCTGAACACAGGGATCTTGATGGGGTGTAGGAGGGTAGGAGACGCAGAGCCAGCGATCGTTCTGTAGTGACTTGAATTTGATACATGTACATAAGAATGTGGGGCGCTCGTTACACAAATACAATTTATTGTATAGATAAACATATATAGTCACCACACAAGCAAGCGAGGGAAATCATTGACAAAGCATATGTCATTTATTCTTATGAAACCAATTAAGATGTTATTTGAAAACATTTTTTAAGAAATGTTTCAGACTCGCACTTAGGAAAATTCTTACCAACTTCCTATCATTTATCTTAAGAACAATCTTATAAAGGCTATTGCCTTAAGAACAGTTTCGTGAATCTGGCCCCTGAACATTTACATCACCAGCATACAGTATCAATCATAAACCTGAGGTCTGATGAATTCTTAAAATGTCTTAAAACACTTTTTTGCAGTATTTTCTATAATTAAATCTACATAACAGAAAACACCTACAAATAAAACAAAGAAATGTCTGGTGTAAATTCAACTATTACACACAAGTAGTTGCTGGTTAGTTATTTACTTAACTCACATTTTCGTTTTTTAACATGCACAGAACATTTCGGTTTTGTTCAAGTCAAAAGAAAAGGTTCTACAGACCGGAAACAAATAGATCTGTAAAGTTGTTTTGAGCATCGCTTTCTTTGTTTATTTTTAAGGTGCATATACACAACATGACATTTGTTTAATAAGGAGTATTGCAGATGTACAGTAGTGTTTTTTTCTTCAGACAAAAAGTTTTGATGCTTGGATTCGGTAAGACACTGTTCTTGTTTGATTGCATCCCTAACTGGAGAAGATTCTGATGACCTTGTTCAAGTTGAATGGCAGCAGCTGTGATATGGCATCATAAACTGACAGTCATATGAATACTAATCAGATGAGAGTCTGATAAAAAGCAGAAACGTGCATCAGTGATGAGAGAGCGAGAGAAAAGCGCAGGTTTATTTAGAGATGCTTGATTGGCGGCCGATGGCCTAGATTTCCAGAGTTCTCCACCAGCAACTCCGTCGGCTCATTTCCACCACGCTTTTGCTCTAAAGTGTGTCAGTCTGTCCCAGGAACATTTGGCATAGCGAGGAGTTTTTTCTACCCCAAACCATTCTTCTCATGCACGCAGTCTTTATACGCTGGGCCAAGTTCTGTCTTTACTGTAAGTGTGCTTTGCTGCAGGACTTTCCACATGGCAGCGCTCGCTCCAATATCCCATCCAGCACGCAGACAGACAGCAGAAGATCTAAGAGCCATCCGTGACCAAAGACAGAGACAGCAAGAAAGAGAGGGAGGGAGTTTTGTGTGGATTTAGGTCAGCGTGTTCTGGTTAGTTACCGCATTCACTGACTTCTGGAGTCTTAACCTGTCTTCAAGTTTTTGCCAACAAAAACATTGTCGTTTCAGAATTTTCACATTTGCAAGTGCATTAAACTTACACATTTCTTTCTTGGTCTGTGTGACACATTTACTTCATTATTAGATGTAAATGATGGGCTGTATTCAGTGTAGATTCATCTGTAATGCTGTGTGCCAAATAAATACTGCTGTAATATCATCTGAACTTCATTATTGATTATCCATGAAATGCACACATTCATGTGTTTGAATGATTATGTTGAAGTGGTGAAATGCTTGTTTGTTTTACACCATCAGCTTCCATGGCAAGAACATTTTTGTCTATATTATAGCAGGTTTTTATCATTTATTTTTTTCTTAAAACTGTATTTGGTGTTAGGCTATGAAAGATTTCTTCAAAGGATAAAAAACAGGGTTAAAACCAGCACAATCGATTAAGACATGCTTCAAGAAACAAGGGCTTTGACAAGTGATGTAGTTGGAGGGTCTTCTCATAGTATTAAAGACTGGAATGGCCTATTCTGCAACGGGTGTAGACAATTTGGTCCCATCGGTTAGAAAAATGATCAAATCTTTTGTTTCCAACACTAGGCTTGATTTCATGTAGTTTATATACTGTAGGTCCCACTCTGTTTGCCATTTGTTATTAATATAGGAATTGATTACAGTATCACAGTATCTGAGAAATTATTACGTGAGATGCGAAGCGAGGAACCTTGACACATGCAAGGCCTCCATGTAAACATCAACGTCTGTCAGGTCTTTGGTCTGGACCGGGTTGTAATGACTGGAACAGATGGAGAACAGAGATATAAAACTGTCAGGGCAGCATGTCGGTCTCTGAAGGTGAAACTTAACATTAACTGCAACTAATAAGTTCACAATTCAACTTTCACATATCAACACTGATGTCATGTTGACCAATTGACCAGAATTAAATTACTAAAAATCATTCATGTGACCGTCATGATGTTAAAAGAAGCAAAAGCAGCAGGATGACAGAGTTACACACATGAAATAACAAGCACAGCCGATGCTAAATAATCCAACGTGTGAATGAACGAACCGGCCGTTGCCATGGCAGCAGTTAAGAATCACCTCATCTTCAGCTTTTCAATGGGACTCATTTCAGAAAGCTTAACTCCAAATAGCTTCTCTTTTTAAACTCATAGTCAAACTTCTGTGTTTTATCGCACTTTTTGAAATTAGATTCATTCGCAGTCTAAATGGAATTCTGTCCAATGCAGATGTAGTGTAATAAATAGGCAAAATCTCATTTAAATTACAATAATAATTAAAGTGCGTGGAAGTCTGTGGAATAATGATTCTCTTTCAAGTTTCATTGGGAACTTAGATTTTTAGAATGATCACAGCTCTAGAGTTTCTGCATGACATTGACTTAGTACAAAAAATTGCTCTTTTTTATTACTGCGTAACTTTTTAAACTGCATACAGGACATGTACTGTATATTAGGAGGACAGTGTCAAAAACATTAATAAAGTGATATATATTTTTTTAAAAACATACACCCAAAAACATGTAACAAGCTTTGTTTTTTCTCCGGTTCGTGGCATCAACAAAGGTTTCACATATGGAAGATCATAAATAATCACAAACATCTTATAATCTACTAAACATATGTACGGTGTTTGTTACAGAAAGCAGCCACAACAACACACATTCATTCAAAATAGACACATTACTGTTGACAGCAGTAATTGATGAAATAAATATTCTCAGGAGAGATCAGAAGTGTTCGGTTTGCCTACCTGTTACCTGATGTCATCATTCCTTCAGCCAAGCAGATGCTAGAACAGTCAGCAAGAGTGCAAATCCTCACACTGCATTATACCTGTAAAAAAAACTAAGAATTACTTCATTTAAACAAACCTAGTGGCTGCTTCATGTGAAGGAGATAACATCAAATAAATCCACTCTTCTACACGGATGATGAGATGACACACAACTCAACTGTTTCTATGCTGTTAATTCTGTGCACGTGTCCAATCGTGTGTTCATTCATCTGATGATCCTCCGAGTTCAACACGAGATGATTGTTCTCCAGAATCCACCTGCACACATTTAAAATGAAGAAAAAAAGAAAGACAAAAGAAGACAAGCAGGACTCAGGTAAGGTGATGAATAACACAGAATAACAACGAATGAATAACAACTCTTCAAATATAAAAAAAAAAAACACCATCAATAATCCGCTTCATCGCTGGACGAGCTTCAGTTTCAGATCTTCAAATCAAACTCTGCATTCATTATTTACATGAAAACATATTCAAGTATCAGAAACTCTAACTGATGAAATGTGTTCAGTTTCATAAGCACACGGCCACTCGCTTGAATAAAGTCTCAGGAAACACAATCTGATCTTTTCAATATGTGAACTCACACCATTAATCTATTACACAATTACTATCATTTTTAGCAGTAGAAAACACATACACACACGCACGCATGCACACAATAATCTATATTTTTGTACTTTTGTACTTTTAATGACTTATTCTTCTTTTCAGATACTAATAAAACTGGGGGCAGTTGTGGCCTAATGGTTAGAGAGTCGGACTCGTAACCAAAAGGTTGTTGGTTTGATTCTCAGTACCGGCAGGTAACAACTGACGTGTCCTTGATCAAGGCATCTTACCCCCGTTTGCTCCCCGGGTGCTGCAGTGTTAGCTGCCCACTGCTCCCGGTGTATGTGTGTTCACGACTTGAAGTGTGTGTGTTCACTATTCACTGGATGGGTTAAATGCAGAGGTCACATTTCGGGTATGGGTCACCATATCTGACAAATAGGTCACTTTCACTTTCACTTAAATATATTCACAACTGTTAATGAGAATGACTTTCGTCCTGTTTCCCTGAAGAAGCTGAAGATTGAAATGACCCCATTTTACTGAAACATGTGTGAAATAAATTGAATAGTGTTGGGTTTAACTTTGACTTTATCATAGAGATAACCAGTTTAAGAATATTGTTCAAATAACCATTAGCACGAATTTCTCATTGAATACACACCTGTCTGTCTTTCACACTTTCACACTACACAAATGTATTATTAATAAAACAATTCATTCAACTTAAACCTGATGCAATACACAAACACACAGCATGCCCAGATTTCTGCACAACAATACACAACACGCGCGCGCTCTCTCGCTCTCTCGTGTGTGTGTGTGTGTGTGTGTGTGTAGAATTGAGTTGACCTCACACAGATGGCAGTGTGACAAGCGCATATAGATTCATCTGTTCATCTGGACGAATATGCAGATTCAGTGTCACATTATTCGCTGTATTAGTTCCGAGTGTTTGTGACAAACTGAAGATCTGTTTGCTCCACAGTTTCAAGAGCACAAAGAGGTCAGACACATCAAACTGCACAATAATGTCCTGACTTTATATTCATATCCTAAACTCCAGCCATTTAAAGGGTGTTGTTTTCAGCAACTTCATATACAAAATATGTAAACTTATTAAAGCTCTTGTTTTAACTATGGGACAGGACCTTTGTTTGCTGATTGGATGGCAGAAGGTGGTATTCTGCAGCGGCTTGAAGTCGGGTTGCAAAGAAACTGTTCTCAAATAATCCACTTTCTTTCTGGACATTTTTGAGATCGCTGAAAATAGACTTTTTTCACATGAATATCAGTGAAGAGATACAGAATATATATATATATATTACATATATTTGTCTAAACATCACGTGACACATTAGAGATTCTGTAAATGACCTTGACAAAGAACATTAAACACACACAAGCACACTTATTGATGTCTCCATCTGAACAGTGCTTTGATATTTCTCTCCTTGAACTTTCTGTTAGCAGAACATTCGAGTTATGAAGAGCCGTAAGAATTTACACTGGTAATAAAACACATGCTGCTGCTTTGTGTTTGAACGCTTACAAAACGTTTAGTGAGACATTCAAGAGTCAAAGTGATGGATTTTCATTTATTTATTTCATCTACAGTTAAACCTGCTGCCAAACGCACATGAACAGTCCCTTTGAGAAAAAAGCTCTTTGACACAATGTAAAAGAGCAGTGGATCTGGTGGACATATAATGAAGGTGACAGACAGAAAGCCGGGCTGCAGGTTTGTCAAGTATCTGTAGACACACGTTTCTGCTTCAGATTAATCCATCATGTGACATTTGCGACTTAAACCATCAACACCTCAGCAACAAACTTTCAAATCTGCAACAAACATGAGTGAAAGCTCACGGTCTGCTTTCGAGTATTTGACAAATAAAGCATAAATGCGTCCTACGATGTGACAGCAAAAAAATAAAAACTAACAAAGATTTTTTTCGTTTTCTAATGTTACACGGTCACACCATAGGAAACATGTACAATAGGTCAACTTCCCATTTACTGACTTTCCTTGAAACTACAGTGACACAGAAAAACACAATGTGCCCTGATTCAAAATGTTTAACATAAACTAAATGTAAAGCAATTTTAGAGATACAAATAAGGGTTGACTTACAGAAGATGAAGACGTCACATCACGGGCTCGGCGTCATCACATGACAGGCCAAATCAAACACTCAATCATAAATGTAATGTAAATGTGATGTTATATTGTACATGATTCAAAGATGTGTGAACTACGCATTGAGAAGAACTCAACTTTGGTGCAGCAGTAAGAAAACTGAATCACATCCTCACGGGTCACTTGTTCAGAACACTTTTCAGAAATCTCAAAGAGCAACTTTCCTTCAATATTTGTGACCCTGGATCACCAAACCAGTCTTAAGTAGCATGAGAACGTTTGTAGTAATAGCCAAAAATACATTGTATGGGTAAAAATTATAGACTTTTCTTTTATGCCAACAAATCATTAGGATAATAAATAAAGATCTTGATATTTAGTACATTTAATTTTTGTGAGTGAATGCAGCAAAATTGCAAAACAAAAAGGGCCGGAAACACGTCTACAAACGCATAATAACTTACAGAATTACACACTCATGTTTGGTATCTATGTAAAGATTAGAATTTCTGCTTTCGGGTTTAAATATTCTCCATAACATCATTACAGCTTACAACTTTTTAGCAGCGGCCTGTTACAGCACCTCAGATTAACAACTTTAAAGGCCATTTTCTCAATGTTTAGATTTTTTCCCCACTCTCAGATTCCAGATTTTCAAATAGTTATAAACAATATAATTCAAATAGTTATCAGGTTTTCAGATGATGTAAAAATATCAATTTTAGTTGTCCAGGGTCACAATTTCTTTGTGTTAGGCTTATGTTTATTAGATGAGCTTAAATCTCTGCAAATTTTACTAACATAGCTTTTATTAGGATGGTCTATATATTTTAATTTCTATACACTTTAATCTTCCAGAAGTGTGCCGTTTCAAAAATGCGCTGATGGGAGTGGAAATTTCTGCGGGGGGTAATGACAAGGCGTAAATTAAAAACACAAGGGCAATATTTCATTCCCATAATGACCAACGCAATCTACCAAAACAGCGCAGATTAGCACATGGGGCATTAAATAATGTAATGAATACCAGTGCAATGGCGAGCGCAAACCATAGTAAATCCCATTGTGTGATTCATCCTCCCATAAAGTTAGCGTCTGAAGAGGAAACTCCTACAAATGCATATGCAATAAGGTCAGTCACAAAAAAAAGTGTCTATGCCTTTTCAGTGTTCATTTTCACTGCATGTCTTTAGTAAATACAGACAGTAGTTTTTTTACACCAAAAGAGGCGTTTGCGCTGCAGCAGCAAGCTGTAAATCTGGCCCTTTCCTGTGAGGCTGCTTTGAAAAGCGCTATATAAATACATTTAAAAATTGGAAAAGTTAAGTAGTCTAGTCAAGTATCTAATGCTCTCTAATCATTAGACCACAACTGCACCAAGAGTTATGTTCTAGTTATTTTCAACCCAACACTGGCTTGACAAAACAGATGTCAAATTAATTACATCTTAATTAAACAAACAAAAGCACCTTATTGTGTCTTTTCAATGGGCACATTATGTATTTATTAGTTGAGCACATGAACCGCCTCTTCTCTTCCAAATCCATGACATCTGCTCGCCTCTAACCCTCCGTAAACCCTCGGCCTGGAGAGACCGTGAGGCTTTGGCAGAGATGCGTGCCGGCCGGAGGGCCTTCCAGTAACACAGTCACATCCATGAGCCCATCGACTGTGCCATCTGCACCTTATCATCAATGCCAAAAAACACTACATTCCTGTGAGCAACACTACAAAACTTCAAAAATCAAATCAGTCATTTCTCAACAATAATAATGATATAGACACATGAAACAAGATCATCAAAAGCAGTCCATGAATCGCAGACAGAGAGAGATTAAGTGTAGTGTTTTATTATTCTAGTCAACATACGACCATGATGTTCAGCTTTAGTCTACAGTAAAGGCAAACAATTTGTACAATTTACAAAACTTTTACTAATCCAAAAAATGAAATAGAAGTGACTAGAAAACTTTGAGCTGGAAAGGACTGAATGCTTATTTACAGCATATAAAGACAACCCATCCTGTAGAAGAACAATTTTTTGTCTAAACCTTTAACGTCCCAATAAAAGCTTTCTGTTTTTACAAAAAGTATATTTTAAAGAGTGCATTCAATAAACATTTATCATCATGATGACACATGTTTCCAAAGCCTTTCATAGAATTAACATTAAAACAACTACTGAAAACCTAAATATCCCTTTCACACACAGAGACGAAGAGTATCTCTTCAGAAAATCTATGTTTTATATTCCCAAGAGCAACAAAAAACACATGTTGTCAATAACCTGACTGAAGTGATCATAAATAAATAAACAGGTGACTATAAACCCAAAGGTGTTTGTTCATGCATGTGTGTGATCATATCATTTTATTTGGAGAACATTAAACAGAAACAGGTTTGATGATGTTGTTTCACCTCAGATGTTGTTCTTGTGTTCTTCTCATCAACTCCTTCATTTCAGTCTGTTCACCTCATTGAATCTTAAGATTTGTGTCATTAAATATCAACTGGACAGAGTGTTTGAGGCCCAGCAAACATGAATGGTAAGAAATAAATAAATCACACTGGATTTAATGGTCCATAATCTCAGGTCAGCCATATAAGAATGAAAAGATTATCTTTCTTGTTCTTTCTTTATATGGTCTTCTATGAGCATTACTGCCACCTACTGGACTGGAGTGAGGGTCAGAAAACAGTGCATTTGAAATGGGATATTGACAAAGGGCCCTTCAGGAAGGGGACATCATACAAAACGTCGCTCCAAATAATGATGACGACGTTGTTTTTATTGCTCCTTTTGCCAAGTGAATTTTACATGGACACATTAAGAGATACAATTGCATATTTCCCTCTCGAGTTTACGCATCACCAGGGAGTAGGGCATGGGGATGATCACTTCAGAACGGAACACAGGGAAAGTAAAGCTCGGTCCATGATATAATATCCCACAATCCTTTGTCTGCAGCTCAATGCCCTGCTGGGTTTTTTAAACAGGGTGGTTGTTTGATCAAACTTGTTTTTCTCTGCTGAAATAAAGGTGCTAGTCAGTTTAAGGCATTTCAATTTCTCCAGTTGAAATCAAACAAATATACAAGTAACAAATTTCGCAGGAAAAAAACAACACATGTGCTTGGAGCTGTATGAAGGTTTAAATGTCTTCAGCAGGTTTGTTCATGCAGTGTAAGAGCTATAGTACTGTATGAAGATTCAAACAAGACTTTCAGTGAATAAAATGAAAATGTACACTCATGAAAATTAAAGGAGGAATGAAGCAAAAGAAATGTTTTTTAACTTTGTCATCTGAGGACTACTGAGAGAATTTGTTGCTCTGTAATGAATAATTCAAGTTCTTGCCTCCGGATTAAAACAACTTTGCGATGAGTGTGAATTCCATATGATAACTACAGTAACTAGAGCACATTACAATATTCAAATACACCCTCACATTTACATGCCAAAGCACACATTCTGGCCACAAGAATGTATGGAAAAAAAACAGTGCACGCGTGCGTGCGTGTGTGTGTGTGTGTGTGTGTGTGTTCACTACTGTGTGTGTGCACTTGGATGGGTTAAATGCAGAGCACAAATTCTGAGTGTGGAACACCATAGTTGACCACGTCACTTCACTTCTTCTTCTTCAGTGTGATCACTTTTTGACTTTTGATGAGGACACAGGAATTCAGAACTATTATGACGTGGCTTTTGCACAAAAACATACAATAATTAAAATAAAGCCCTTAGAAAGCATGAGCTTTAAACCTTAGATTTACGCATTTGGCAGACGCTTCTATCCAAAGCGACTTACATTATATTGTACTATACATTTGTACATTTTGTATATAGTAAGCAAGTGGGGGTTATGTGTCTTGCTCAAGGGCACCTCAGCCGTTACCCGTCAGCCCTGAAAATCAAACCAGCAACTTTCTGGTCACGAGTCCAACTCTCTAACCACTGGGCCACGACTGCCACACTTTTCCACACAAGAGCCTCCCAAACCCACAACATCCAGTGAGAGGAGAAAGCCATAAGAACTAAAGCTGTGAGGAAGATGAAGATGAGAGGCTCAATCACACGCAGCCGTTAGCTGCTCATATGGCTCTGTATTCAAACAGAAAGCGGATGAAGAGTGAAGGACAGACGCAGCCCTGAGCCGCCCGCCACACCTCAACAGTTTCAAAGGAAACAGATTGTTTGAGTCGACAGCGACGCTGTTATTGTCCTGAGGCAACATGTCACTTTAGAAGCAGTAAACATGAACTCTTCAGGACGTCTGATTCGCATCAATGATCTGACAAAAGAAACTAATATTCAACATTTTCCTGCTTCAATGACGTGCTGTCAAATGATATCTTTAAAGGCACTAGTTGAAGTCAAAGGAAATACTGAACGAATAAAGTTTCTGATGAGAAGTGAACTAAATTTATACTAACAATGACAGGACAAGAAGAACAAGAAGTCATGTAATATTCAGATGTGCCGTGTGAAGTTCTGGCAGTCGGTGTGATGTCTGCGAGTGAGCCAGCAGATGTCAAGCATCCTTCAGTGACCTGACAACAACATCTACCCAATCTGCTGAAAACAGAGAGAGTCATAAAGCTCCTGAGGGTCTCATTTCATCTGATATAAAGCGTCTCGATGTGTCCGCTGCTTGAGAGGTGCTCCAGCAATGACTTTTGGGATATTTTCTGTTATGTACTCAAAACAGTTTATGAGTTTATGCCTAAAACTATATCAAAATATGCTTTACCTCTTTATTAAATACTTATTGGCAGACAACAAAGCACTCTGAGCCAGGTGTATGTGTCAAGGTGTATTGGGTTACTACAGTAATTGGCTATTTGAAACAGAATGGTGGAGTCATTTCATGTGTATTTGGAGAATGTGCGGAAGTGGTATTAAATGTGTTACGTTGTTTTCTTTTCTTTTGTGTTGTGTATGTATTTGTGTTACTGATGTTGTCAAAGACCAATTTGACAATAAAGATGTATTGTATTGTTTTGTAATCCGAGTTTATTTTTACTAGCCCATTGCGTTTGCTTGTTTTAGGCATAAACTCAAAAAATAACTTAATTTCTTAGGTCACTTTGCTTCTAATGTAAATGATTGATTCTTGATTTGAAGTACTAGAAAACTAGACAAAAACACAGAGTAAGAAATTCATTTTTTTTTCATATTATTATAAAGTATTTTTTCATAAATGTTCATACAGTGTGTATATTTTCTCTGTGTCAGGAGCGTGACGATGACTGATGGACAGATAGAAATGTTTGACTTCTGTCGTCTCTCTCTCTCTCTCTCTCTCTCTCTCTCTCTGTCTCTCTCTCTCTCTCTCTCTCTCTCTCTCTCTCTCTCTCTCTCTCTCTCTCTCTCTCTCTCTCTCTCTCTCTCTCTCTCTCTCTCTCTCTCTCGCTCGCTCTCTCTCTCTGTCTCTCTCTCTCTCTCTCGTTAGATTGATGTGCATCATTAAGGTGATAAATGACAGAAAAAGTGCTGATATCAGAGCAGCTATTGCTTCATTCATCAGTATATCTGTCACTTTTTTACACTCGCTTTACCTTTAGCTTTATTGTAGACATTGAACATGAAGATGTTTATAAACAATCAGATGTATCCTAACTCAGATGTTAAAGTTTTTAATCCTAAAGGCCGCTCTTACCACTCAAAACAGTGCAAGCAGTTGTATTTTAATGGTTTATATGGTTTGGTGGTCAATGCTGACATGTCCTTCATTGTGCTTGTGTCTCTATAGTCAGCACATTGAACAATGATATATAAAGTATGATCATAAAAACACATTTCACATGACATTGAGTGACACTGCAGAACACTTTCAGAGTAATGAAGAGATTGTCTGAAAGAAGCTCGATTAAATGATGCTCAATTAAAAGAGCTCATTGATGTAAAGTCGACACATGTTTTGTGGTTTGAACTAAAGGTTTTGATTTCTTACCCTGTGTCATGTTCTGGGATATGAACAAATTTTATCCAACAATGATTTAGTGAATTGTATACAGATTTAAACAAACCAGGTTCCAGGTACATTTTTTCTTACACTGTCACTTTGTTTTTGTTTGTTTTGTTATGTCTGATTTGAATGTAAGAAATCATGTGGAAGATTGATATAACTGAATGGAGAAATAGATGCAGATGATATGAATATAGAGATTCTAGATCAGGAAGCCCGTGGCCCACAAGGGGGTCCCAGATGACTTTCAGGGGGCCCTCAGGATGACTAATAACTTAAAATGAGACCAAATGAGCATTGAAATACATGTTAAAACAATTTTTATTTCTTATTATTTTTTCAATTTTATGCAGTTAATGTCAAGCTCTAAAATATTTTATTGTGTAGAAATGTAGAGTTTTTGTGAGCGGGAGGGTTGAATACAGTGGGGGGCCTTGGAGTCAAAAAGGTTGAGAACCCCGATCTAGACGACTGTGATTGAATGATTACTGTTCATATTGAGATTTTATTTAATCACAGTACATTAATTATTGAATAAATAATGAGTTCTCCATCTATTCCAGAGGTGTGTAATTAAAGAGAATTAATTATTCTATTAATTGATTTCTTGATTAATTCCAAATCTAGTGAAAGCTTTGTTCTTTGACACATGGAGAAACAGCTCCTGGCATCTGATGACCTGTGAAAGGAGAAACACTTACTTTATATTAAGATCATACATTATAAAGAGTTGTTTAATGTTTAGTCATTCAAAAAAGTTTTTTTTTAAATCATTTTCATGTGCTGTACAGAAGTACTGAATCACTAAATTACAAGAGATGGATGTAAAGGCCTCAGTTCAACCATTATTATGTAAAGCCTCACTGAGGTCAAAACGAAATGACTGCTCTGTGTGAATCTGCAAAAATAATGTCACACTGCGCTGTAGATTCATCGGCCTGGATCATCTAAACACACTGTGTGTTGCCAAGCAACACAAGCATCGGTCCACCGTGAGATGAAGCTGGTGAAGACGTTCTGCTGTTGAATGTATTTTCTATAGTTTTTGGTCAAAGAATATTTTACACATTCATCTAGAATAGAATAAAAAAGCCAAATCCTTTGCCTTGCCCTGTAAAGGTTGCAGTTCAGGTCAATTGTCTGAAGTCTAAGGAATCAAAATCACTGAGGGATCTTTCACGACATCATCGTCCATCAGCTGCCATTGACCCCTCAATAACACCCTGAAGATGAACGTCAGGTCAGGACCTTCCAAACACGAGGAAGGGGTGCGGATCTCATTACGGCTGAAGCCTCGGGGATATCAAAGCAATTTGACTCGCCCTCTGTTCCTAAGAAGCAATTAAAATATTAACTGGAGCTGTAATGGCATTCACACATATTGATATATAGGAGGAGCGCTACGCATGAAATATTGAAAAGTTCCAGCTAAACTTTAATAATGAGACCCAAGGCTACTTCAGTCAATTTCAAGAGAGCCGTGACTGCCTGAGAATGTTCTCTTCAGTCCTGTTGAAATGTATCTGTGTCACATAAAGAATGTGACCGGCGGCAGTACAGTAAGTCGCTGATCCAAATCTATAGCAAAAGTTGAATACCTCAGATCGTGTGGCTTTCTGTCAAAAACAACACCTTCTTTTAATTCAATGTTTAGGTGTGAACATCTTGTATTATTTTATAATATATCATGTATGTATAATGTATCATTGTAAGCATAGTATTATTGTCTGTAGGTATAAGGATATTTGTCGTGTGACAAAAGAACGAAGGACTCGGAGCAGAACATGAACGAATCATTTCTGTTTCCTGTAGAGATTTCAGAGCTTCTGTTATGAAATAATGAATTCATAATTTCTGTGGAGTGCAGCTGCAGAATAAACTGCACAGTTGTGTCTGAATTACAGATGTGTTTGCTTCAGTCTCTACATAAAATCAGGTCTAGTCTGAGGCCATGAAACTGTGCCTGAAGTCTAGATTTATTCCTGTGAAATATAGTTCCTTTAATTAAAACTGCACAAGAGACATGGGGACGGATGAGAAAGAGAGAGAGGGAGTAGTTTCTTTTATTTTGATGAATTTGTGCCACACGACAAAACCTGAAGTGTCTTCACATTTACCTTTATAAAACTTACAGCAGTTTAGCTCACTTCAGAGATGCTTAACAAATAAAATTGCACTTGTGGATGATTTGTGTGTTTTCAGCTATGTTTACTCTGTGCTGCTCTTTATTTATAGCTGTAGTGCTGTAAATTGAAACTCAATGCATGATATGAAACTAATAAACCCTAATGAACTCACACATTACCATCACATTCGGACGCCGGCCCGTTCTGCAGCAGTTAAAGATGACAGAAACCATGACAACCGCATCCTCTCATGGAGGAAACCTCTAGGCGATTTATATATATATGTATTATACACACGTGTTGTGTAGAGTCTGAGCTGATTTCTTGTTAATTGAAGCTGTATTCATGGCAGATTGAAGTGTGTTACTGTGTTCTCAAACTTTACTGCTCAGATTTATTTGACCCTGTGATGATTTTGTTTCCTAGCAACCGACTCCTGCAGAGGTGAGACCTGCAGCTGCAGTGAATCCATCAGCACAGAGCGCACACACACACGCACACACACACACACACACACACACACACACTTTCACCAATTACATTCATTCCAGAATGTTCCAAGAAAAACAAATGTTTGAGTTAAACCACAGCAATACTGTGGAGACCAGCATCAGCAACACACTGCTCATTTGATTTATTTGAAGCAGGTTGGTCCCAAATTTAAGTTTATTTGATAAAGAAGAAACGGGCCATAAAATCACACACAAACTATTGCCATAAATACAGTGTATTCATGATGTGTGTTTTTTCTACATTTGTTTTGCAACAATGCAAACTTGCTAAACTTGTAGTGAACTTCAGAAATGAAACATACAGTGGCCGTCATATCTAACAACCATTTATCAAATAGAATTGTCAAGTTTAAAATTATTAGAAATACATCTTGATGTGTAGAGTCAGCTTGCTGGACTGTTGTATAACAGTTCGTATAAACTACGTCAGGTGAAGTCATAAGAGACTGTCATTCAATAATGTCATGTTAATCCATCTTTATATGAATTATGTGTAAATATTCTGACAGCGTGTATCATCACTGTACAATATAGGACATGAATCACATTTGTTGGGCGCAAGACATTTAAGATTTTTAGTGTGTTAAAACACGAATTCAACCCAACACTCACACGTTATTATCATCTTTACCTGAAATATACGCCATAATCATCTTTAAAATATTCAAATATTCTGAAGGACGGCTCACAGGAGATGAATCACTTATGGTACACAACAACTTTATATTTATCACACACCATGAGTAAGAGACAGACGGTGTATTACACAACACGAGGGTCCGAAGTGTGTGTGTGTGTGTGTGTGTGCGTGCGTGCGTGCGTGCGTGCGTGCGTGCGTATTTTTCTTGAGAAAATACATCAATAGTCAGATTCATTAAAGCAGCTTTTGTAATATTCTTTATTTTCATATGTGCATGATGATAAATACACAGATCGGGTATGAATATTAAAAGCATTAAAACTGCACAACATGTCAAATATTTGCTTGATTTGCATTTGACAGCGGAGTGATAATTCCGCAATTCACTCATTCACGAATGTATGCGAATGTTCACGCACACACACGCACACACACACACACACACACACACACACATCAACACACACACATCAACACACACACATCAACACACACACACAGCAGTGAACACACACACGCGCGCACACACAGCAGTGAACACACACACACAGCAGTGAACACACACACACAGCAGTGAACACACACACGCGTGCACACACAGCAGTGAACACACACACACAGCAGTGAACACACACGCACAGCAGTGAACACACACACGCACACACACACAGCAGTGAACACACACACGCACACACACACAGCAGTGAACACACACACGCGCACACACAAACAGCAGTGAACACACACAGCTACTGTATACACACTCAAAATCCCTCTCATGTAACTTCTCTGGATCTGTTCCACGTCTGTGGAATGATCTGCCTGTTGCAACAAGATCTGTAGATTCTGTAGCCATCTTTAAGAATCGACTAAAATAAAACACATCTCTTTCTCCAACACCTGACTCACTAATACAGAATTCATTTTCTTTTTCTACTTTTCCTTTAAAAAAACGTAGCTTCGTATATTGTGGTAGGCTTGCTGAGACCAGTTTTATTGCACTTATGTTTTGCTGCTTCCAAATATATGTGATATTACCTGAGAGATAAGATAGAAAAAAGAGACAGTTTAGATGAAGAAGTAGAGCAAGAGAAAAGCCAGAGCTCCTGAAAATGAGCTACCAAGGAGAAGAAAAAGAGCAAAGACCCAGAGCATATCTTACATTTCCTTTTTATGCTTTCCTTGACCATGTGACCATGTGCTTCTAATTTAATAGCAACAGTTTGGGAAGAGCCCTTTTCTATTCCTTGAATCTTGTCTCATCTTGTCTTTATTTTCACATTATACAATCTCTCTCTCTTTCTCTCAGAGACATTACCCAGCATGCCCTGTTTTCATGACCTGATTGTGAATCTCTGAAGTTTTCGGCATTAAAGCCTTCTGATGTAGAGAAACAGAGACAGAGAGAGACAAGTAAAGTACACACACTGTACTTCAGCGTCCTGGTTATCGGTGATTCTATTTTACGGAACGTGGAAATACACTCTTAATAATAAAGGTGCTTAAAAGGTTCTTCACAGCGATCCCATAGAACAACCATTTTTGGTTCCACAAAGAACCATTCAGTCAAAGGCTATTTCTTACTTTTTTATAATCTGAAGAACCTTTTTTGCCACAAAGAACCATTTGAAAAAAGAAAGGTTCTTCAGATGTTAAAGGTTCTTTATGGAATTAAAAGGTTCTTCTATGGCATTGAAGTTAATATACTTTAACATGCATACTCTATCTGCACATCTTGGTTTAATTGCAAACTGTTCTGGTTTATTGTAATTTTAGGTTTCCAGTACTAACAACGATATTACAATAACATAACATATACCCAAATTAAATAATATACTTGAATATATGGCAGCTTCTGACAATCTAACATAGTAATTATTTTAGTTTCATCAGTGTACATTACATAGAGAAAAGCTTGCCATACTACCATATACTGTCTTTATATTCTCTTTCTAATCTATTACTAGAATTGTTTTCATTTTTAACTATGATGCATGTAAAGCTGCTTTGCAACAATAAAATTGTGAAAAGTGCTATATAAATCAAATTATTTTTTTGATGTTGTCAGCTTTTGTCAAAAAAGCTTTTTGTCATACATGTTTGTTTTAACAAACACCTGCTGTGAATATTTATGAGATCATCAGTTCAGTACTAAACATACATGAACACACAATACACTCTGAATGTTTGTCAGGCTATGCATTCATTCAGCTCAAACTCTTTGGCACACGGTGAGATTTTCTGCTAGTCTGTTAGATAAAAGTGAAGAGCGTTTTACTTTCTGTTTCCTCAACACTGGCACAAATGAATACAGGTCTGATTTCAGCTTTTAAATATTCAATAAGTTGATTTGATCTGAGGGTCACCGACTACAGATGCTCATGAATAAAGAGAGAATTAAAGATGCGTGAACTTATTAATTACAAGTTTGAAATCCTTTTCTGCTTTACAAGGTTACGCTTTGTTTGTGTTTTCCACTCGGACAGACCTGTCACCACTGAGATGTGTTTGCCCTCCAGGTGGTCAAAGACACACAAACACACACACACACCTGTTTCCTCTGGAAGTGATGTGTAAGTCTGCCAGATGCACCTGCAAATGTTGAATTTCATCAGCTCTATGACTTTTGAACTCTGAACTCAAACAAACAGAAAGTGATGAGTAACACAGCAGATATTCACCTCATGTCATTCAAACACAAACCTGATCAAACTCAAGCCTGAAAGAAACAAATGAATACATATGCAGCTGTTAGGGTGTTGTTAACTGGTTTTGCTAACCCTAACTAGACAGAAAACATCAGGTGCCTCTGTGTATTTACTGACTGACAGATTTTCATTCAATACAATAGTTAATGAAACTAAAGTAACCTGCGTCTTCATCACCTGACCTGCATCTTCGTCACCTGACCTGCATCTGCATCACCTGACCTGCGTCTGCATCACCTGACCTGCGTCTTCATCACCTGACCTGCATCTGCATCACCTGACCTGCGTCTACATCACCTGACCTGCATCTGCATCACCTGACCTGCATCTGCATCACCTGACCTGCATCTGCATCACCTGACCTGCGTCTACATCACCTGACCTGCATCTGCATCACCTGACCTGCGTCTGCATCACCTGACCTGCGTCTTCATCACCTGACCTGCATCTGCATCACCTGACCTGCGTCTACATCACCTGACCTGCATCTGCATCACCTGACCTGCATCTGCATCACCTGACCTGCATCTGCATCACCTGACCTGCGTCTACATCACCTGACCTGCATCTGCATCACCTGACCTGCGTCTTCATCACCTGACCTGCATCTGCATCACCTAACCTGCATCTGCATCACCTGACCTGCGTCTTCATCACCTGACCTGCGTCTTCGTCACCTGACCTGCATCTGCATCACCTGACCTGCGTCTACATCACCTGACCTGCGTCTTCATCACCTGACCTGCATCTGCATCACCTGACCTGCGTCTACATCACCTGACCTGCATCTGCATCACCTGACCTGCGTCTACATCACCTGACCTGCATCTGCATCACCTGACCTGCATCTGCATCACCTGACCTGCGTCTACATCACCTGACCTGCATCTGCATCACCTGACCTGCGTCTTCATCACCTGACCTGCATCTGCATCACCTGACCTGCATCTGCATCACCTGACCTGCGTCTTCATCACCTGACCTGCGTCTGCATCACCTGACCTGCATCTGCATCACCTGACCTGCATCTGCATCACCTGACCTGCGTCTTCATCACCTGACCTGCGTCTACATCACCTGACCTGCGTCTTCATCACCTGACCTGCGTCTACATCACCTGACCTGGGTCTTCATCACCTGACCTGCGTCTACATCACCTGACCTGCGTCTGCATCACCTGATCACCTGACCTGCGTCTTCATCACCTGACCTGCGTCTGCATCACCTGACCTGCGTCTTCATCACCTGACCTGCATCTGCATCACCTGACCTGCGTCTACATCACCTGACCTGCATCTGCATCACCTGACCTGCATCTGCATCACCTGACCTGCGTCTTCATCACCTGACCTGCATCTGCATCACCTAACCTGCATCTGCATCACCTGACCTGCGTCTTCATCACCTGACCTGCGTCTTCGTCACCTGACCTGCATCTGCATCACCTGACCTGCGTCTACATCACCTGACCTGCGTCTTCATCACCTGACCTGCATCTGCATCACCTGACCTGCGTCTACATCACCTGACCTGCATCTGCATCACCTGACCTGCGTCTACATCACCTGACCTGCATCTGCATCACCTGACCTGCATCTGCATCACCTGACCTGCGTCTACATCACCTGACCTGCATCTGCATCACCTGACCTGCGTCTTCATCACCTGACCTGCATCTGCATCACCTGACCTGCATCTGCATCACCTGACCTGCGTCTTCATCACCTGACCTGCGTCTGCATCACCTGACCTGCATCTGCATCACCTGACCTGCGTCTTCATCACCTGACCTGCATCTGCATCACCTGACCTGCGTCTTCATCACCTGACCTGCGTCTACATCACCTGACCTGCGTCTTCATCACCTGACCTGCGTCTACATCACCTGACCTGGGTCTTCATCACCTGACCTGCGTCTACATCACCTGACCTGCGTCTGCATCACCTGATCACCTGACCTGCGTCTTCATCACCTGACCTGCGTCTGCATCACCTGACCTGCGTCTTCATCACCTGACCTGCGTCTTCATCACCTGACCTGCGTCTACATCACCTGACCTGGGTCTTCATCACCTGACCTGCGTCTACATCACCTGACCTGCGTCTGCATCACCTGACCTGCGTCTTCATCACCTGACCTGCGTCTGCATCACCTGACCTGCGTCTGCATCACCTGACCTGCGTCTTCATCACCTGACCTGCGTCTGCATCACCTGACCTGCATCTGCATCACCTGACCTGCATCTTCATCACCTGACCTGCGTCTTCATCACCTGACCTGCGTCTGCATCACCTGACCTGCGTCTTCATCACCTGACCTGCGTCTGCATCACCTGACCTGCGTCTTCATCACCTGACCTGCATCTGCATCACCTGACCTGCGTCTTCATCACCTGACCTGCGTCTACATCACCTGACCTGCATCTGCATCACCTGACCTGCGTCTTCATCACCTGACCTGGGTCTGCATCACCTGATCACCTGACCTGCGTCTTCATCACCTGACCTGCATCTGCATCACCTGACCTGCG
The DNA here is from genome assembly GCA_026939265.1 of Oreonectes daqikongensis. Taxonomy (NCBI): domain Eukaryota; kingdom Metazoa; phylum Chordata; class Actinopteri; order Cypriniformes; family Nemacheilidae; genus Oreonectes; species Oreonectes daqikongensis. Next base: position 12,777 of record JAOTQM010000603.1, on the reverse strand, counting down.
TCTGCATCACCTGACCTGCGTCTTCATCACCTGACCTGCATCTGCATCACCTGACCTGCGTCTTCATCACCTGACCTGCATCTTCATCACCTGACCTGCGTCTGCATCACCTGACCTGCGTCTGCATCACCTGACCTGCGTCTTCATCACCTGACCTGCATCTGCATCACCTGACCTGCGTCTTTGTCACCTGACCTGCGTCTGCATCACCTGACCTGCATCTGCATCACCTGACCTGCGTTTTCATCACCTGACTTGCATCTGCATCACCTGACCTGCGTCTTCGTCACCTGACCTGCGTCTGCATCACCTGACCTGCGTCTACATCACCTGACCTGCATCTGCATCACCTGACCTGCGTCTTCATCACCTGACCTGCATCTGCATCACCTGACCTGCGTCTGCATCACCTGACCTGCATCTGCATCACCTGACCTGCGTCTTCATCACCTGACCTGCATCTGCATCACCTGACCTGCGTCTTTGTCACCTGACCTGCGTCTGCATCACCTGACCTGCATCTGCATCACCTGACCTGCGTTTTCATCACCTGACTTGCATCTGCATCACCTGACCTGCGTCTTCGTCACCTGACCTGCGTCTGCATCACCTGACCTGCGTCTACATCACCTGACCTGCATCTGCATCACCTGACCTGCGTCTTCATCACCTGACCTGCGTCTGCATCACCTGACCTGCATCTGCATCACCTGACCTGCGTCTTCATCACCTGACCTGCATCTGCATCACCTGACCTGCGTCTTCATCACCTGACCTGCGTCTACATCACCTGACCTGCGTCTTCATCACCTGACCTGCGTCTACATCACCTGACCTGGGTCTTCATCACCTGACCTGCGTCTACATCACCTGACCTGCGTCTGCATCACCTGATCACCTGACCTGCGTCTTCATCACCTGACCTGCGTCTGCATCACCTGACCTGCATCTGCATCACCTGACCTGCATCTTCATCACCTGACCTGCGTCTTCATCACCTGACCTGCGTCTTCATCACCTGACCTGCATCTGCATCACCTGACCTGCGTCTTCATCACCTGACCTGCGTCTACATCACCTGACCTGCATCTGCATCACCTGACCTGCGTCTTCATCACCTGACCTGGGTCTGCATCACCTGACCTGCGTCTGCATCACCTGACCTGCATCTGCATCACCTGACCTGCGTCTTCATCACCTGACCTGCATCTGCATCACCTGACCTGCGTCTTCATCACCTGACCTGCGTCTACATCACCTGACCTGCGTCTTCATCACCTGACCTGCGTCTACATCACCTGACCTGGGTCTTCATCACCTGACCTGCGTCTACATCACCTGACCTGCGTCTGCATCACCTGATCACCTGACCTGCGTCTTCATCACCTGACCTGCGTCTGCATCACCTGACCTGCGTCTGCATCACCTGACCTGCGTCTTCATCACCTGACCTGCGTCTGCATCACCTGACCTGCATCTGCATCACCTGACCTGCATCTTCATCACCTGACCTGCGTCTTCATCACCTGACCTGCGTCTGCATCACCTGACCTGCGTCTTCATCACCTGACCTGCATCTGCATCACCTGACCTGCGTCTTCATCACCTGACCTGCGTCTACATCACCTGACCTGCATCTGCATCACCTGACCTGCGTCTTCATCACCTGACCTGCATCTGCATCACCTGACCTGCGTCTTCATCACCTGACCTGCGTCTACATCACCTGACCTGCGTCTTCATCACCTGACCTGCGTCTGCATCACCTGACCTGCATCTTCATCACCTGACCTGCGTCTTCATCACCTGACCTGCGTCTGCATCACCTGACCTGCGTCTTCATCACCTGACCTGCATCTGCATCACCTGACCTGCGTCTTCATCACCTGACCTGCGTCTACATCACCTGACCTGCATCTGCATCACCTGACCTGCGTCTTCATCACCTGACCTGGGTCTGCATCACCTGATCACCTGACCTGCGTCTTCATCACCTGACCTGCATCTGCATCACCTGACCTGCGTCTGCATCACCTGACCTGCGTCTGCATCACCTGACCTGCATCTGCATCACCTGACCTGCGTCTGCATCACCTGACCTGCATCTGCATCACCTGACCTGCGTCTTCATCACCTGACCTGCATCTGCATCACCTGACCTGCGTCTTTGTCACCTGACCTGCGTCTGCATCACCTGACCTGCATCTGCATCACCTGACCTGCGTTTTCATCACCTGACTTGCATCTGCATCACCTGACCTGCGTCTTCGTCACCTGACCTGCGTCTGCATCACCTGACCTGCGTCTGCATCACCTGACCTGCATCTGCATCACCTGACCTGCGTCTGCATCACCTGACCTGCGTCTTCGTCACCTGACCTGCGTCTTCGTCACCTGACCTGCATCTGCATCACCTGACCTGCGTCTGCATCACCTGACCTGCGTCTTCATCACCTGACCTGCATCTGCATCACCTGACCTGCGTCTTCATCACCTGACCTGCGTCTACATCACCTGACCTGCATCTGCATCACCTGACCTGCATCTTCATCACCTGACCTGGGTCTGCATCACCTGATCACCTGACCTGCGTCTGCATCACCTGACCTGGGTCTTCATCACTTGACCTGGGTCTACATCACCTGACCTGCGTCTGCATCACCTGACCTGGGTCTACATCACCTGATTGGTGCTTAACTGTGACGAACTGACGTTTGATTTGCTCATAGCGGCGCTATTTAATGCAACTGTTCACGTCTATTAACACTTCATATACTTTCTGAATATGATGTTTTTAACATACTTTTTTATTATAATTTTTTTAAATTTTATATTTACAATTGTATATATTTTATATTAATTTTTGTTCTGATGTCTTACTGTTTCTAGTCCTAAAATGTGTTCTCTGCAAACACGTTTTCTTTTACTAGCTTTTAATGTTTCTGTATAATTATTTTATAAAATATATGTAAATATATGAAATATATATTTAAAATGTATTTAAGTTCAAAGTTCTTCTTATGACTTTACTCTTGTGTGTGTATATATATGTATGTATGTATATATATATATATATATATATATATATGCTAAAATATAGAAATTACTGTTTGGATTCACATTTGTTTATTCTTATTTCGTTATATTAATTCATTTGTCATTTGTTAGTAAAATGTTGTCTGTGTCTGTTTGTTTGTGTTCATGTGTGTTCTCTGACAGAAGAGAGAGTAAAGGTGCTGTGCTTTTAACTTTGTTCTTTGTGACTTATATCACTAATTAAACATGTTGATAATAATAAAGTCAATTTTAATTACATGTCATTTAAAAATAGTTACATTCAGCACCATAAACATAATGGTCAGGAGTTTTCACAGTAAACATAGACTAGATACAAAGTCTCATTACAACCAAAAAAAAAGTATTTTTCTTAATGATAAACAGATGTGATCAAGATTTGGTGGCTTGATTCAAATGTTGAGGTTGTTGGACACATTTCCCATGATTCAATGCAGTTTGAGAGCCACTGTTTGACCCTTTCGCTGCACTGTGACTTTTGGGTTTGGGAATTCTGGTCGGTCCAGGACGACGGAATGATTCCAGAGGAACCTGTCAGAGGAGAAATGAAAAATCAATCGGTTTAAATTAGACATGTGCAGAATGTTCTTGTTGACATGAGCTATGTGCTGTGAATGCAGATCAAATGTGCAGTGGTTTCATCACTCCTGTATTGTATTCTATTATGTTTTATTACTTTTTAACAGTCTAAGAGAGCTGACCAGAGCTACATTTCACTTTCAAATTGAATTCTGTGTTAAAGGGGCACTCCACCCAAAAATGAAAATTCTGTCATCATTTACCCACCCTTAAGTTGTTCCAAACCTGTATACATTTATTTGTTCTGATCAACAGAGAGAAAGATATTTGGATGAATGCTTGTAACCAAACAGTTTTTGGTTACCATTAACTACAATAATAGGAAAAATATACATATATATTTTTTGTTCTGTTAAACACAAAATAAGATATTTTGAAGAATGTAGGAAATTAAAAGAATTCTGGTGTGCTTTTGACTACCATTGTAAATTTTCCTACTATTGTAGTTAATGGTAACCAAAAACTGTTTGGTTACAAAGCATTCGTCCAAATATCTTTCTCTCTGTTGATCAGAACAAAGATATTTATATTGGTTTGGAGCAAGTCAAGGGTGGGTAAATGATGACAGAATTTTCATTTTGGGGTGGAGTGCCCCTTTAACTGTGTGTGATTTATTAACGAACTGAACTGATGTACTTTAAATGACCACAAGATGGCGCTGCGGTCACTTTAAAAGTTCAGACACATTTCACTTCTGTTCAAACACAGCTGAGTCAATGTGCACTTATTCTGACATGTGAATGACATTTCATTCCTTTCTTTGTAATCTCTTGGTGTTTAAATGTGATAATCTGCAGCAGTATGAAGTTATGCGTATGCTTATATTACCAACATAGATATTAGCCTACAGGCTACTGTAAGATCAAGTGATGTCAGCGCACATTAACAGTGCATCTAAACACTGTAAATGTTATAAATAGTTTTTAGTGTTGTCTAAATCTTTATTGAGACTTATGCTTACAATATCATTTAAAAGAGTATTCTGTGAATAATATCGCCGTTCATTTTGTCTTGAAGGATGTTTAGATATAGAGGTCTGTACGTTTTCTTTACTGCAGCAATCTCTGAAAGTCACTGATGTTTGTAGATGTGAGAAATGTTGAAATGTGGGTCACGCTGTTCTTCTGGAGCGAGTCAGAATGCATGTACATGCACATAATGACCGTTCATTAAACCAGAGACAAGTCACCGAGCTGCTGTTACCATAGAAGCCAAACAAGACGTCTGTTTGGAGGAGGCCTGAGCTCCTGTTCTGCTGGAGAAACATTTGTGTTGTTTTATGGTTAATGTTTCATCTATGAAATCAGACTGTTGGTCTGGTGAGGTGTGATGGTTTAACTGGACTGGTTAAACTGTGACCAGTTGAACCAGCAAACTCCACTTCCAATACAAAAACAAAAGGACATTTTTATTTATTCATTTATTGATAACAAGCGTCACTTCATTCTCCGTCTGTGCGCGCGTGTGCGCGTCGAGACAATCACAGCTGTTCTGCTGTTCTCAAACCCTCAATGAACTAAAACTGATACAGTCAGACAGACCAGAGCACACACACCAGACAGTGCAAAATTCCAGCATGAATCAATTTAACGCTGGATATTGTTCTCCACATACATAAAAACACACATTTATCTAAGCATGGCGCGCATGTGTGTGCAGGCAGAGCTTTAGTTTTGTGTTCAGTTTGTAATGTTGTGGAGTGAAATCTCATGCAGTAAAGACGTGAGCGTGCAGATGGGATGAAGGTTTTCCATGATATCACTACACAAGACTGTAGATTCTCACTGTGTGAGCGCATGACGACGGTAACTAAAGACATCAGCCAATGAACTCAACTCATGCATGAAGACATGACTTTAACCTACTTTACCTCATTCCCATTCATTTATATGAAACACGTAGAATGTTATATTAGCTTGTTTATCAAAACTCAAACAATTAATAAATAAATCAAGCTTCTGTTAACATTCTCATTTTAATTATTAAATGTGAAAAACAACATGAAATGCAACTCGTGTGGCAAATAAAACAGAAAGCAACTGTACATCAATCTGTGAAACACACAGTAAGTGCACTCGATCTCGTTCTGTGCTCACTTCTACTTTAACATGTTTAACATTTCATGCACATCGTCATGTCACTATTAATGAAAGAAGCTCTCCGACTGCAGATGTGAGGCTCTGGAGAGCAGTAGATGATGAGGGTTGTGGTACACTACTCTACTGAGTTTGGGTCAGTCACAGATATTACTTACTGTAATTTGTGCGGGTCGTGAGATTGGACTGGATGTGGGTTTTATCACAATGCTGCTGGTCATTTTGCTGTTGCTCTTGGCTGGGGAGCCATTGGTCAGTGCGGGAACTCTCTGCTCCGGCCCGAGCGAGTAATAGGGGCCAATGGAGTTGGCCGTGGCATTCACAGTTTGAATGTAGGGGCTTCCTAAGTGAATGTGGATTTTGTTGTCATCAGTGGTTATGACGTTGGGACCTGAGCTGTTGGACCTCTGCAGCTGCCAGCTGTTCTGCCTTTCGGGGCTGACGCGGAACACGGTGTGACCTCCCACGAGCTCTAGTGGCTCTATGGACTGCGACCTGTCGGGGGAGCCGGTGGTAACAGACACTATCTGAATGGGGGACATGGCTCTGTCCGGGCTTACTGATCCACACGAGTTAGAGGTCAGAGAACAGGAATAGGCAGCCACGGTGAGCGGCGACATGGAGCGATCGGGCGTGCCAGGACTCTCGGGGGGAGGCGAACCCTTGGCCTTGCTTGAAGGCGAAATGGAGGGACTCTGAACGATGGTGATTCTCTGTTTGGGAGGAGCGCCGCTTGTGGGGATGACGGCAGTGCTGGTGAAGGACTGAGTGCTCTCGCCACTGGGACTTGTTATCTCTAGAGTGGCCGTGTTGTGTCCGTGGTCGGGGGTCACTTTGATATGGAGAGGTTGGCCAGGAGTGTGTGTAAGGAACACGTCGCTTTGCTGAACGTGACCGCTGTTCACTGGATGATGATTGTCTCTAGATTTAAGGTAAGTACCCCGCGCTCTCCTCACAGTGTTGTTGTTTAGATTGTTGACGTTGTTGATGAGTGTCGGAGTGCATTTTGTCAGGTTTATCTCATTGTAATTGACTTCGTCCTCCGGATCGCTCTCGACATACAGTCTGCCATTGACCAGAGCACGCTCCATTGGTGGAAGGTTTTTGTAGTTTGGGGACAGATTGTCTGGCGCGTCAGTCTGCACCTCCTTTGAGGACACTTGGAGATCTGAGAAGCGTCTTCCGTTCATGCCCGGCCGTAGACTTTTACTGAAACGTCGGTATCTCTCGAGTTCTCGCGTGAGCGACTCCATCTCTCTGGCCAGCTCTTTGTTCCGAACCTCTTGCTGCGAGAGTTTTCTCTGTAGGGTAGCGTGGTCTGTTTTCAAGCGGCAGATGGATTCTTCTGTGCCCATATACTCATGGATCTTCTCTCTCAGCGCTTCTACCTCTCGAGTCAGATGACTGGATTTGGCCTCCTCCTCTTTGAGACGCTTATACAGGACGTGCTCTTGGTTGGATTCTTCTTTCTCAGCCAGCTGGTATTTGGAAAGCTCCTTCCTGGACATCTCCAGTTCCTCCATCAGAGCTTTGGCCCGGTCATGTTCGTTGGAATATCTCTTTTCCAGCAATTCAAATTCACCCTCCGTCTTCAACACATCACCTTCGTCCACCTTCATGTCCTTCAGCTTCCTCCGGAGGCGTTCTACTTCCTGTGTCAGATCTTTAACTTTGTTGTCTTCCTGTTGGTAGCGGTAAGGAACCGGAGTCTTCATGTTCTCCTCCTTGGATTTGTTCCTCAGCAGTTCCCTCTCCACTGCCTCTAAGGACTGAAGCCTCTTCTTCATCATGCCAACTTTGGACTGAAGGTCAATGTTTTTCTCCTCCTCAGCTTTGAGCTGAGCTTTGAGATCATCCCTCTCTCGAGTGGCGATACACATCTTCTCCTCCAGTTCAGCCTTTGACCTCAAAGTCTTCTTACTCTCTTCGATCAACTTCTCAGTGACAGTGTTGACCTTGTCTTGTTCTGCCTGCAGTTTGCCAGTGCTCTTTTGCACTTTGTCCTCCATCAGCTTCAGCTTTTCAGACATGGTTTTGCGCTCGTCCACTAGCATGACTGTCAGTGTCTTCAGTTTGGTCAGGTCCTCTTTCAGCGTCTGCTCCGTCTTCTCCAAATGGACCTCAGCAGCTTCGAGCTCTTTGATTCGCACTCGTAACACATCGAGTTCGCTGGACATGTGTTTGTTTGTAGCGCGCTCTTTCTCCATGTTGCTTTTCAATGAACGGCACTCCTGTTTACTCTTGCCGAAAGCGTCCTCCAATTTCTCCAGCTCCATGATCCTGTGATTCAGCTTGTCTACCTCCGCTTTCAAGCTCCGGCTCTGGGCAGACTCTTTCTCCAGCTTTCTGTTCAGGTCCCTGCACGTGTCCTCCATCTTGATCAGCTCCTCATCCTTCCCCTCCATTTCCAGCACTCGTTTCCTCAATTCTTCCACTTCAGACGCCAGGCCGGAGTTGCCGCACTCCCCGCGGCTTATTTTCTCCCGCAACTCCTGCAGTTCCTCCTCCGCCCTGTGCAAGGTCTTGTTGGTTTCTTCCATATCGTCTAACTGTCGGCTAAGTGAGGAGAGCTTCTGCCGCAGCTGTCTGTTTTGGGCATCTTCATTGTTCAGTTTGGCTGTCATGGCTTCCTGTTCCTGGTGGAAATGGTAGGCTTGGTTGCGTAACTCCTCCTCTAAGCGCAGGACTTTGCTCTCCTCCTCGTGCAGACGGGAGAGGGCGGCGCTCAGCTCCTCTTGGGTCTGAGCGGCGATGCTCTGGAGCTCCTGGATCTTTGTCGTCTGTTGGCTCAGCTGCTCTGTTACACGCTGCTGCTCATCCACAACCAACAGCGCGAAAGACTTCAGCTTGGTCAGCTCGTCCTTCAGATTTGTGACTTTTTTAGTGTTCTCGTCTTCCTTTCTCTCCTGGTGTGCTTTTTCTTGATCGATGAGCAGCTTTAATCTGGAAACAGAAAAGAGTCAAAGATTACAAAGTTGACAGGCTTTCTAGCATAATTTTAATCCTCTTCAATCGGACACAAACGTACGTTACTTACAAGTAAATGTGCAGGTATTCACATGAATACATTGAAATATAACTGAGATTAGTGTAAGTACTTGGTATAAGTAGAGCAATGTGTGTTCCAGAGGTGAGAGAGAAAGTGGGATCTCCTGGACCTGCACAACACTACAGTGTGGAAATGGAAAGAGTCTCTTAATAAGGGGGTTCCTTCCCCCCACCACCCACTACCATCCTTCTGTGGCTTATATTGAAAGGAATTCCCCATCCGCCAAAGGTCATTACTGTCTTTATAAACAAAACCTCTTTGAGAGACTCTGAACTACCGCTCAACACATACTGTATGATGTCACGGTAACTACACGCGTGTGTCACTCACAACCATTTCCTGCTCATGGAAAATCTTCGTTCTTCTCAAGAAAATCTAATGGTTCTTGTACAATGTTCACTTTTTACATAAGAGAAAAACAAACATGTAAAGCAAATGCATATAGAGTCACACATTATATTGAACATAAATAAAATCACTGAGTGTGTTTGAGATCACATCACATATCACAAAACCACACTACTGTGATCACGTTTGAGAGATGATACAAGAACATGTTGCAACTCTGGAGAAGGTTTTCAGGAGAATTTTACAGTTACATAAAGTGATGAAAGACACACAAAAGCAAAACCCACAAGATTTGATCACTGCAGCTGAAGAAATCTTCTAATAACACTTCTGAGAATGACTTTCTTTGAATCTGGATCGCCTGATGGACTTGGACATGTTCTCAAGAGCCCAGATTTTTAATGGTGAAAAGGAAAGATCTACGCTATGGAAAAAGACTAACACACACTTGGAAAAGCCTGTGAGAAGGTTTATCGTTTGTCATGAATGAAGGTTTAAAAAACTCTGTATGTGTGCTCTGTTTCTGCTGAAGATGTCACATCACATAAGCGTTTGCTGAGCTCATTACAGGCCGTGTGCTTTTTAAAGCGTTGTTGGAATTATAATGAGAAATGAAAAAGAGCTCTTGTTGTGAAAGTGAAACGTTTGACATATGAAATAATGTGTAATGTATGTCCAGCAGAAGGCAGATGAGACGTGACAGAGATTATCATTCGGATTCATTGAACACTGTCTATTCAATGATTTAACACATCGACACATGATCAGAACTAGCAGTCATGACACTTCACTGAAAACCACATTTAGTGCTGCAGAAATGTCAAGTTTTCACAGTATGTTATTAACACTTTGTGTTTTAAGAGAAAACAAATCGGCAGAACTCAATAAAGTCACAATTCCTCCATTTCATCATCAAACAATGTAGCTCTGAAGTAAATTGAAGCAAACAGATGAAAAAGACACCATCATCATCACCATCATCATCATCATCACCATCATCATCATCAAGAGAGCAGAAAACAGTCAATCATGTGTCATTTCTAGTATTTTCACTCATGAAGCTGCTCATGAAACAACTGTAAAGCTTGAAGAACACAGATGTTGTCTTACACTAAATGTAATTTTCTAGC